>CAWUFW010024172.1:0-64564 GCA_963921515.1 Calotriton arnoldi
ATACATTGAGGGATGGATCTCTGTGGAGCGTTGTGTAGGTCGTTGAGGAAACACAACTGCAGTGTTAGGGGACAGGTGAGTGTGATGACCAGGCAAACCCACTTACTAATGGAAAGTGCTCTGATTGTTCAGTGGTACATCTGGCTGAATTTACTCATCAGAACCCCAAAATACTCTAATTTTCACAATATTCTTGGATACTCACAATTAAGAAGTTTGGAGTAAGGGATTCGTGAAGGCTGATTGGTTAGGCTACTAAGATGAGAGCTGGTTTAGCCTTGAGGAAGTCAGACCAGATAAATGAGGGGACCCCTGAACCATCCGGCTGTTGTTTTTCAACTTTTTTGCAAGGTTTCTCCTTATTTGATCTGAGATGTTTGGGCCGCAGGTACTCTAGTGAACATAATCTGCATGCTCTTGATTACACCACGTGGTAGAAGGGGATTTGGCAGAAACACAGAAACAGAGAACCACCTTCTTGTTGACTTAGGATTCAAGTACTACACTGTGCATATTTGTCTGCATTACTTTAAATCACCAGTTTGAGGCAGTATTTTATTGTGTGCATCAAGGCAGTGAGTGTATTATGGCCGGTTCTTTAGCGAATGCCAGTAACCCTATGGATTTCTGTTCTAAGCAATACTTCTGTGTAAGTTTCGAGGTCATGGACTCGCCAAAGCCCCTGCCACCTCTGAGTCTCAACGTTGACAGCAAAACACAACTTATTGTCTGCAATAGGAATGTGATAAAAAGAGGGAAGGGGTAAGCAAGAGAGAGGTAAACACCGTACTGAACTCTCTTTCGGAACCTCATCGATTCTCTTGAGGCGGTACCTCACTGACAGTTGTTGATGGAGGTTGTAGGGTTGACATAGCTGTGAAACGGAAAGGGATTGGTGAGTATACAGCAATAGATGGGGGTGGCATAGAAAACGGATACATAAACAGAAGGCTGACTGGCTCAACAGCATATTTGGCGCTAACATGCATGCACAGACCAGAAAACCAGCTGACCCCCAAAACCCCCAGGATGCTGCTGACAACACTGGTCCAACTGTGATGAGTAATAGTTTCAGGGACTTGGATCACCGAGGGAACCAAACAGGAGGAGCACTACAAAGGTGAGGGGTTGAAGCATGGGTGTGCACTAAGCCTAAGCAAAGAGCCAATGCGACTGGCGACTACTTGCCAGGCAAGGTGCACGAGTCCTCATATACCTTATATGGGGATCTGCCACCAGTGATGCGGAACTGACCTCAGACCCCGGAAGTGAGCAGTGCAAGGGTCTGCAGTTAGCTGTCTAGTGTTCCATATTTTATTTTATAAGTTTCCACTGACCTGTCTTCCATCTCCTCGAGGACCCCGCAAAGCAAGTCCAGAGGTGTTTCTGTCCCAAGCCTTTCTCCTGATAATCCGTCACATTTGTCTGCATTTCACTATGTTGTGGAAGTTTTGCTCGAAGGATGGCAGGTGTAACTTAGCAGTGTGTTGAGCAAGTAACAGAGCAGCGCCTACCTCTAGATGTGTAATAATCACTATTACAAACTGTCAGCATCTGTGGCGTGTGAGGCATTGTGAGATTCTGAAAAGCTAATGCACTCATTTCATACTCCAGAACTTGATTTATGATGAGTCAAAAGCAATTAGCTGTGATGCGTTAAAAAGGTGCAATATATAGCGCGTGAAGTTTGTGATTGCCATTTTCTTATTGTGTAAGATACAGATGCAAATGTCCGTCTCTATGACCACTGTGCCTTTCCTTCTGCGGAAGCTGGGACATTGTGGTCTGTAAAACAGTACTTACCTGAATGCATGACAACCAACACGAAAGCATCAAATGCAATAAATATAGTAACACCTAAAAACGAGAAATTAAGATTTAGATTCCAATTATGCTTTCTACAAATCATGTGCACGTTCTCAATATACACATGGGTACCAGGGCTTAGTGAAAACATTTTTAAACAAAGGACGGTATTTGGTAAAATACATTCAAAAACGTTGGGTTTCATCACTGTTTTACACAGGTAATGGTTTGATGTTAATGCCTTTGTTTCCTGACTGTATTTTTTTAACCCCAGTCAAAGCACGAAAGGGGCCTCCCTCAGGCTCACTGGGGATACACAGCATTAACCCCCAAATGCAGTGATAACATGAAGGGCAGTCTCCTCTGCCGAGAGCTCCAAAGACATCCCTTTCTTGGTCATGGTTCCAGTGGCGGCTGGCAACATTAATAAATGGTGTGGCACTCACCCTAAATCCTGCTGGCTGCGGGCCCTCTGTCCAGTGCTCCTCTCCTTGAGCCGATCGGGGGGGGGGGGGGGGAAGGGTGGGGGGTGACGAGGAGCAAGAAGGAAAGGGAAGGACTTCCTTCCAATTGCAGCGTGAATCCAACCGATCCTGGAGCTGCTCTCATGCTGTTTTCAGCATGAGAGCAGCTCCAGGATTGGTTGGAGCAGTCTAACCCAGCGCTCATTGTAAGGCTGGAAGCCTGTGCCAGAAATCCCCCTGGCTGTTTCTCAGCCCTAGGATTGCTGGGTCTGAAGTGTGCAAGTCTGATAGGCCGGCTGTAGACAGCCAGCCAATCTGACAAGTTTACTGAGTCCTGGGAACATCCTGCAATCTGCAGTAATCTGGCCCACCGCACCCTCCAGCAGTGCAGGCCGGCGGCACACAGAATAATAAAATGCACACAGAATAATAAAATGATAATGACCATTTTATTATTCTGTGTGTACTGCTGCGCCAGCAGGTGGGGCGACGCTCTTCTGCCTATGAAGAGAAACCGCCGCTGCATGGTTCCCCCATGGGTTAAAAACAACCTGAGGTCACATTAAAATTGTTGTCAACAACTTCCAGTGACTTCATGACTCAAATACTCCTTCCTGTGTCTCTGAGGGCGGGGCGGGTGGGCAAGGATGGGTACCGTGGACCCTCTTTGTGTAAAGTTGGTGCCACTCCCACCAAATCACTACAAAATAGCAAACATACATCTCAAACAGGTATGTCCGACCAGGGACGGCTTTAGAGCTAGTGGCCCCCAGTGCGACAATCTTTGTAGGTGCTCCACCCCCAAAACCTCCTTTTCCATGAATTCCCCCACTACCACACTTCACCAGTACCCCTCATCTCTCCATAGTCCCTCTCTCACATGCATTTCATTTCCATAAAAGTGTAGAGTGTCAGAGCACTTTACGTCAGACAAACATTATAGAGAGCCAATGAATTATACGTGTGTAAATCAGTCTATAGGAAATGTTACATTAGACAATGAGTATTACAAGGAGTAGGAGGCACATGTCACTGATACTAGTAGGCAGTATATTTTAAGAGTGTTTGGTCTGGAGAATCACAAACTCAGGATTTAAAACGTACCAAAGAAGTTGGCTTTATTAATAAGAATGAATTTCTAACCAAATGAACACTTTTCAGCAACATTGGAATAATTAAAGACTGGGGGAAAAAACAACACATTCTAACCTATACCATGCAGTTTGTATGCAGCTCTTTGATGACAGTTAATAGCTCAGGGTGCTCTATTAGGGTTTTCACTTATTAACTGCAAGTAACAAAAGGATCTCTGTGACAAAAGCATTAACCCACTGAGCTATGCAAATATAATACTGTTATGTGATGTGCATGGTACATGTTCTTTGCAGCAGGCATGTTAACCCTCTGAGCTACTTTACCATGAGTGGCAACTGTCACTAGACAAAAGATCTCTCTCAAGCAGGAACATTAACCCCTTTAGTGCTTCTGTCGGCCAACGGCCGTCGCGAGCACTACCTCGGTAGTGCTGTGCACGTCCGTTGGCCGACGCGGCCCCGCCCGCTTAATAGAACGTTCCGCACTGGCGCGGAACGTTCGAAGCAGTTAAGCAGTTAATGTATACAGAGTTGCAAAGACAGCAGCAGAATGATGGAATGGGGTGCACAGCACAAGTGAGGGTCTCCAACACCAGTGGCACAGCTAGGTTGCTATGGGCCCCAGTGCAAGCAAAGTAACCAGGCCCCCACACTAAGGTGACATCTTAGTCTGCCAGATGCCCCCGACAGTCCTCAAGTTCCTTTAACATCGTCTGCATCTTTCATATCAAAACTTGCTTCTATTCTCATGCATACACTATTCTATTTCCACTCCCTGCACCGCATTTCTGCAAGTCAAAGACTTAACCTTAAAATGTATTACCAAAGCAAATAGGTTTGGCCTTTGTAAAGTGCATGCACTCAAAGACATAACAAGATGCAGGGACCCCAACCTTCACACTGCTGCCCTCTCATAGGCACACACTTCAGACTGAACTCACACAGGCATATGTCTCACTCGGCCCTGACACAGAAACAGCTTTCAACCTGTGGACCACTAACCCTGCACTCACAAAAGACAATGTTCATCCTGGAGTTACACAGGCGCACCGGACACTATGCACTCGCAAAACACAGTGGCTATACTGCACTCACACAAGCACACTGCTCACACACAAGTACATTGCTCACGAGGAAGGAGCGAAGTTGGGACAGATTGTGGCATAGGAGACACAAGTTGAGTGTCTGGTGCATCGGTTCACTACTGCAATTCAAAAGCTGTTGAGGTAAACTACAGTGAAGCCTGAATGTCCACTGAGGTTATCTAATTTCCCATCAGCCACACATGGACCAGCAGAGCAGACTATGTGAGTCTGATCTTTGTGGACTTTTGTGGGAAGAGTATTGGCATAAACAAAAGTCCCACTTGCCGTCTAAAAACAAGATGGTGGTGTTTTTTGTAGAGCAACCTTTCTTCAAAGACAAGAAAAAAGTTTGCTAATGCAGGGCCAGTCAGTGCAAGCTTCCTTCAAAGACATGGAACAAATGTGGCACCGCAGGACCAGCGCATGCTTCATTTAAAGACATGGAACAAGTGTGACACAGGGCAGCACTATTTTATGTCCACCTTGGACACAACGAGTAAACAGCATTTCAGATTTGGTTCAAGTGTAAGGAACAGCCCAAGTGTGCGAGTGCAAGCTTGAATCACACACATAGCAAGATTTCCCCACACAGAAAACATGTACATCACTGGGCAGGAGTACAAACTTCCCTCAAACCCACAGAACATATTTCAAACTGGCCAGAAACAATGTAAGCTTCCCTCGCATGCACAGGACATGGACAGCATCTGCAGCAGCAGTCCAAGCCTTTGTGTGTATTTATATATATTTGACATTACGAACACCAAGGATGTAAACAGAGGTAAATAACAGCCCGATCCTGGGCTCAGATTACATCAACCAGAGCTATTTACCACTGGTTTCCAGGGGCTTATGGCTACTATTGGACTCAAAACTGGTCACCAAGTACATCCCTTTAGAAGTTGACTCTCTGGGGAGCAAAGTCGAGCAACCCAAGGTTCACTCAGGGATGTGGTGTGGGGTTATGGACTGAGCAGTCAATATACATCAAATAAAAATCAATAAACTGCTGTCCAATCAGTACTCCAGGTGACGAGGAGAAGTGAATTAATGCTCCACACTTGAAAATGTTACTGTACACCAGGCGCAGAGGGTATTAATTACAGAGTACCAATGGGAAACAGTATCCCTGGTAATTTGGGGACTGTCGCTTTAGCAATGGCATTTGTCTTTGGCCTAGTGGGGACAATCTCAGTGGGGCTGAATGGAGTGTATCTTGTGAGTCCACCTCTTCCCTCAGTCACCACCTCTTTCTCCGCCTTAGTTGACCAGATAAGCCGGCTGCTCCACCCATTGTAAATGAAACGATACCGCGCCTCTCGGCCTGCTGTGGCATCATTCATGAGGGCTTCCTGTGAAGACGGCTTGTGCACGTCAGGGCGAGCCGACTCTAGGCGCTGTATGGTGCATGGCGGATGGGTGCAGACAATGGCACACTGACTCCTGCACAGCTAATGGGAGCATGGCATTCTATGGTCACCAGCGTCTCAGGTAAGTCACACCAGTGCAAGCACCTATCTTTCGGGCATGCACTGTGGATCCGAGAGCTCGCAGTCACACACATCTTGCCACTTAGATCTTTCTCTAGCCAAGTCTAAAAATCCCCTGCCATACAAGCAGGTGCTCACCACGAGGCACAGCGGTGACAGTGACTCTCCTTCCTGGTGAGCTAGGCTTCTCTCAGCACTTGAAGTCTTTTTAGGTCGAGCCTAGAGTAGCGCGCAAGCGCTGCCCTGCGAGACTTTATGTAAGGGGCTTTAAAAAGCTGACCACACGCTCGTGCATAATGGCCTTTTCCGTGCGGTTACCCGCACGGCCGCCATCTGTTTGCAATTATCGTGCCCAGATGCGGGCGCGATAATTGAAAACACATGGCCATTGTGCACGAGCGTGTGGTCAGCTCAGCAGGCTGCCGCGCTCGCTCACCCCCGCTCCTCTCTGACGCTGCCGACGTCTCTGCTGCGCGCGCACCGCTCGCGGGCTTCTTTTTTTTAATTGCTGTCTTGTTTCAATTTCCAGCTCTGTTCATCCATCTCCATTCCGACAAGAGCAGCAGCGGTTAATTATTTTCCAGCACTTATCCATAAAACATAACTCTTAACCTGCAAAAGTTATTAGTCGTAAACCCCATATTCAAACGTTCGTCTCCCATGATAACTTTTAACCACTGGGCTTAATTAATAACATGGCTGTTTTTAGAAAATTCCGTGCCAACCGGTAAGGTATATGCATAAATCACGACAGTAAATTGCCCCCTAACGTTGTAACGAATGCATCGTAGGTGGGTTAATAACGACAGTTTCGGCCTAGAAAATATTCACTACTCATGAACACAATTAACTACAGTGCTTCGCAATTCGTAGCTGCGCCACCATCGTATCCTGAATGGAAGCGACTTCTCAACGCAGAGCAATGCGCATGGGCAAACGGCAACAGTTTGACAGGGTTAAAGCCACGTGGAGGAATGCACTGACGTTACCCAGATTAAGATACAAGCATGTCTGCGGGAGCCATCTTGGCATTGCTTTCCTTCGCCATTACCTGACTCTAAAATGGCCCCTTATAGAGACAAGTCCCGACCCATGTATACGCCGTGAGTGCGCACATACACAGTGTGACGTCAAAGCCGGACTTGACTTTTTGAAAGTCTCAGGTAAAATAGCAAAAAAGTTCTTGCCTTAGCCGTGGGATACAGAGAGTGGCCTGCAGGTATGGAAGAGGTAGCGCTTACTACATTAAAGCTTCTTATGATAGGAGAGAGCGGCGTGGGGAAATCCAGGTAAGGAACGGGTAACAAAGAAACATTTCAAGTAACTTGTACTTTAGGATCACTGTTCAACCAAACGTGCTCTTTGAGAGGTTCGTGTTCTTTTTGAAATTGTGTACTCGAACGAACCGAGGATATGGAAACTTGTTGCACCTTGTTTTGGTTTTATAAACATAGAAAGCAGACGATAGCTTTCCGTTCTGTCGCCTCGCATCTGGCGGCCATATAGAGACGGGGTGTTTTTTCATTAACATGGAAACCTGCCATAAGCTGGGTGCCGGCTATATCAGAAGGACGCATTTTCTCAGTTTGCGGTCAGGAGACAATGGGGAATTCGCACAGGCCATTAATGAAGTTTATTGACTAAGGAAGACATTTTGTCCATGTTGTTGTGTACGTGTACCGAGGGCCAAAGTTATGTTGTTGCTTGTTATACAACATAACATAACATACACCCTGCTTGCTTGGTATACAGCATAACACACTCTCTGAAAGAAGCACACTCGGCCTTCGTTCGAGTCTTTGCATACGTTTTTCGTTGTGCCTTTCATTAACTTTCAGAAATACTCTGATTCAATGAAGGTTTTGCGATTAGTCTAGGAACTGCGTTTTTCGGGAAGTGCCCTGGCAAATTAGTGTACACATCTGATACCGGAGTACATGAGTCTGGTTGGAGAAAGGATTTCTGTCATACTTTCTTTCAAGTTGTACACCTGAATTTTATTGTGCACAATATTACATGATGTTAACTCAAATTTTGTCCAACGAGTAGAACAGTAGAATCATGATTGTCCAAAAAGGCAAGCATATATACTTGCCATATAATATTGTATGTCTTAAAAGGCTGTGATTAGCAGAATTGTCATTTACAGTGCTTCACATCAAGTGCGGCTATAACATTGACACTCCTTTGTTAGCTTGCTTACAGAAATAATGAGAATGCATTAGGGCATGCAGTATTTTATGAGTACAAGTGACATGCCATTAAGCTCTAATACACAACGACGAAATCGGGAGTACCTACAAGTGCTGTCAAATACATTACTACTATACATATATGCTGGTTGTTGCTAAGAAGCACTGCCCCTGATATGCCAATTCATACCCCTATGTGGTCGAAGTGTAGAAATTATGAAAAACGATCCTGTGTGTGCAACGGGTTGAGGGGGAGGGTTGTTGCTGGCAGTGGTATGGGGGGGAGGGCTTGGTTAGAGATGCAGCTATGACATGTAATTATTTTGTTTGCCTTTCACATAGAGGTAACTGCAAATACAATATTTGGTCTAGCAACAATTTTAACTGATATTTACACATGCTGATAGTTAAACATATTTGGAAAGTGAACCTTTGTATTAATGGTCAACAAGTGTTCTACATTGGTAATGTGTTGCGAAGAGAGATCAATGCCTCTAGAATCACAGCCTGTGACATGCATACCCCTGACAGGTGCTGAAGCTTACTAGTCTAGAGACAACATGCTACAACGTTGGGAGTCCTTGGTGGGAAGAATGTGGAGTTATTTTTCTTTGCTGTGAAAACTCTATATTTTTGCATCATGAACCAAAGTATTTCTGCTTGTAGGATGTGTGTGGTAGTGTGGTTGAACGTGTAGGGTGGATTGGTGCAAGAGAAGTAGGAGGGTGAGGACAATGGAATGTGGGAAGCTGGGATTGTTACGGGGAAAAAACGGGAGACAAGGTAAGATACCAGGCGCCATTATGCTCTGCCCTGCTGAATGCAATTGTGCTTAAAAAAAATACAATTTAAAATCTTCCTCGCTTCAGAAACAATCACCTCAATGGCAACTAGTGGGAGCAGTCAGGACGGAGTGAGGAAGCACACTCACATTTGATCAATATAGGGTGTGAGTTGATATTGGCAGTTTCTTATCGGCTGGTTGTGTGCAGACAAGCACAAGGAAAAGACACACAGATGATTGACAGAATACAGAGAAAATCAAACAATCACCCCCAGTCAAGAGATCTTGATTAAATCCATAATTCTTTTGCTTACCATGCTACCCCAGTTTAGACCCCGCCATATTTAAATCGGTCTTCACCCTGTGCCTCATGGGAACAGTCCAGCCCGAACTGCCGAGCTAGGTCCTCCCTGGACTGGAAACAAGCATCCTGGGACCGGTTTCGGGGCATCACCCCTCATCAGCCAGGCTAGCTGGAATCCAGTGGCACAGTGAGCCCGGGATCCACGTTTGGGCATACCCGGCGGACTTAGGGCGAGAAAGCAAAAGACACACAGATTTTGGATGGAATGCAGAGAAAATCAAACATTCACCCCCAGCAAGCATGATGAAGCAACATTTTGCGGCTTCAGCAGCAGAACTGTTTGGCGTGTCTCAGCCTCATTGCGGTGAGGAGGCCGGTTGAAGTGAGGAGGTGTGTCGAATTTTCAGGGAGTGAGGAGGTGTGCTGGTTTTTCTTGGAGTGAGCCCCACTAGGTCTCGCCTTTGGGACCTTATAATTGTTTAGCCATGCAACAGTTGATGTTGTTGCACCAAGGATATTGTACTGCATAACTAAATACTTATAAGGTCCCAAAGGCGAGAACTATTGGCTATGCCAATGCTTGTTTAAAATTCTGACCCTATGCCATGGTAGAGTTTTTATTTTTGCTTTGGTGCTAGATTGTACATGGGAATTCTCCCCCTGCCGGCGGATTCGTGGACACCCTCAGCACAGGTGTTGATTCAGACTCTACTGGGAAGACACTCCTGGGACTCCAGATCTTCTCAGCTCCTCAATGTGGGATGCGCCTGGTGTTGCAGTGGTGGCGTTGCTTCGCCTCATGGAGCCCCTTCACAGCCTTGGTTTCTTCTGAGCAGTGACTTCTTCATGCATGGGTACCTCCAGTGCCCCTCCTGTGCAGTCAGTCAGCTCCCTCCTTTGAAGTCAGTTGCAAGCAGCTCCTCCTGGTGGCTAATTAACTCTTCCTCCAGCTACTGATAAGGAACCAGGGAAGAGGAGTTGGCAGTCAGCAATTTAACCCCTATATCTGCCACTGACTACTTTAATTCTCCTTCACATGGAACAAAACCATTTTATAGAGGTTATCCTCAGGGCCTTGCCTTTTGCCAATGGGGGCACAGTGTATAGAATACAAAGTATGCATGAAACGTGTCGGCAGTAAATACAAAGATTAAAGAAGTGTGCGGTCAATACAGGACATTTCCCCCATACCTAAAGTGAAGGCACAGCACCTATAAGAACTCTATTGGGGACCATCGGAATGCAAACTCCCCCTCTGGGACCTCATTTGTAGAAAAAGGCAAACCTTAATAAGGGCTGAACAACTCTCTATGCGAACTAATGGGACACTGTGACCTCATGTTTATATTTACTTTGATTTTCATGAGATCCATTTTGTGTATCATTTTTGTATGTCATACATGTATGTATCTTCATGTTTACAGTTTGTGGAGTGCCAAATAACTAATTCATTTCTGAAATAATGCAAAGTAACTAATAAATGCACGTTGTTTTTATTCCTTATGTATTACATTAATGAATACCTGATTTATGACAATTAGGGTGTCTTTCTAGACTGGTTCTAGCCTGCAAGTGATGGTGGTCAGCAGAGGTAGGACGCATCCAGGTGCTGTGCGTTCTTCCATGGCCCACCGAGTGGATATTTCCCTGACTCTGGCCCAACCCATTTGATGGTGCTGTGATCTGCATGGAGTGCATTCGCACAAGCGTGCTCAGGTGAGTTTTGGCAGTGCCAGTCTCCATGGTGGGAGGGCTATGCTCAGGCTGAGTGGCTCACCGCCCAGTAGTTCTTGCACCACTAGGCCCAGACACAACCCCACCACCCAAAAAAAAGCTAAGAGTCCACAGTGGGTCACAGCGGTTATATAAGGAATTGATCGATGTCTTCTGCAAAGATGGGGAATGCCTTCGTCCTTTGCACAGTGACTTCCCCAACACTGAGGTTCATTGGTTCAGAATGGCGAATGCTCACACAATGGTTTCGGAGTCTTGTACTTTGAGATGCTAAGGTTCTACAGCGTGCAGTTGGTTTTTGGGAGTACCCCACGGGCAGTAGTGCTCTGGCTTCAGCACACACCGCGGGAGCACCAAGGTCACCCAGACGTTATCCCCCACACTGAGTGAGGCAGGCCTTCCCTGACTCAAAGCAGCAGTTTCAGTTTCAGTGTCCCCATCTTCTAGGCAGCATATTCCTCATGCAAAGACACAGCCGATGCTCTTTCCTTCAAGGTATGCTGCAGGCCAGCCTCTTCTGGCAGACTGTAGAACTCCTGACGTTTCTGGTCCCAATCCAGAGGGAAGTTTCTGGTCCTTAACCAGTGGGGAGAGGACAAGGGGGAGTTGGCAGTCAATACCACAAACTTAGAGCACAGAAGAGTATCTTAGTCACCACTGGTGTATGGACCTGGATTCTGATAGTCAAATCTTGGCACGCCGTCTGGAACTTTCTGTCCCATTTTATACCAAAGTTGAAAACAGTGTTTTTGTGTTCCAACAGTCAAGTCTGAGACTTTCTAAAGGCAGTTCCTGCCTTTTACTGTCAGGCCGGTCCACTCATTCTCTTTAAGTATCATCAGGAAGATGTGGTGCAGTTGGCAGTCTCCTGTCAGGGCAGTCCCAAAAGAAGGACAAAACAAGCATTAGCAATGCAATAGGTCTCGCATTTTTGAGAATTAGAGCTATTTTCGTTGTAACTGACAATATCTTTTATCTATGTGTTTTGTTTTGGAGTGTAGTGGATGTATAAACAGAGACGCAGCTGCAGCACTGTCAAGAGGACTTAGAATGAGGAATTACCACTGGGACCAGAGAAACAGCTGCAGCACTGCCTAGAGGACTAAGAATGAGGAATTATCACTGGGAACAGAGACACAGCTGCAGCACTGCCTAGAGGACTAAGAATGGGGAATTACCTCTGTGACCAGAGACAGAGCTGCTGCACTGCCTAGAGGACTTAGAATGAGGAATTATCACTGGGAACAGAGAAGCAGCTGCAGCACTGCCTAGAGGACTAAGAATGGGGAATTACCTCTGTGACCAGAGATAGAGCTACCGCACTGCCTAGAGGACTTAGAATGAGGAATTACCACTGGGACCACAGAAGCAGCTAACAGCACTCTCTAGAGGACTTAGAATGAGGAATTACCACTGGGACCATAGAAGCAGCTAACAGCACTCTCTAGAGGACTTAGAATGAGGAATTACCACTGGGACCACAGAAGCAGCTAACAGCACTCTCTAGAGGACTTAGAATGAGGAATTACCACTGGGATCACAGAAGCAGCTAGCAGCACTGGCTAGAGGACTAAGAATGAGGAATTACCACTGGGACCACAGAAGCAGCTAACAGCACTGCAGAAAAAGGTACCATAATGAAGTGAGCAGCCAGTGGAGCCAGGACTGGGAACAGCCAGCTATGGTAGGCGATGCGATCCAGGTCCAGTAAGAAGACATAGAGGAACTGGCAAAGCTAGGACCCGGGACAGCCAGCAACAGAGGCTGACATTTTACAGGCCAGGACCCAAACCAAGAAGAAACCTGTAGGAGGCAGAAGAGACATGGACCAGCAACAGGCTGCTGACGTCATCAGAGTCCTGTGGGTAGAGACGAAAAAGGCTTCCCCTGTCCCAGCAGCTGCAAGTACTGGGCACCTTGAACAAGATCAAGGATAAGGGAGCTTTGCGAACAGAAAGGAACATAAACTGCAACCTGCGACATAAAACTCACCTTTACCTTCAACGCATTATCACAGCTTTTCGGCAATAAACAGCTTGTCTGAGGCATGGACGCCCTTCATGGCAAGGCTGCAAGGAGTACACACATCCGAGCACGAAACTAACAAAACAAGTAGAGTGCAAACTAACCTATATGGCCCATTGAGAAATAATAGATGTAACATGGGCAGTCTCCGGGGTGTGAGCAAACCAGCAAAAGGAGGAACAAATGTAAGCTATAAACCAATGAAAACAAAGGATGTTTGAAAAGCACATGAAGGAGCCAATCAAAAGCGATGGGTGTGCTGAATGCCCATAAACTGGATACAGCATACCTCACAGACAACGCATGCACGCTGCTAGGCTCGACCCAAAGGGTGGAGGAGGCTCACTTAACTATCAGTGGTGCATATTAACCTGTTGGGATAGCCCTTCCAGTGAGCAATTAGGAAGGAAAGAGCAGAGGAATTTCATTAAGCTTCAAAGGGACTCTGGCTTCTGTCCACCACCCTCTAAACTATGACCCACTATAAAAGAGCTCTGGAGTGGTCTGAAGGAACACTGCAAGCCACATTTCTATCTGGGCCTCTCCCCACACTCCATCTTAGGTACCACTTGGATACAGGAAAACAAAATATATTCCTGTGTGGCAAATGTAACAGACACACTCAATGCACAATCTCTAAACACAGAAGTAACACCAACTGACGCATCCTCCAAGTCCCACATGGATCAAGCAAGGGATGCGGTTGCAGTGCACTGGCAGACCAATTTAGAAATGCAGGAAGGCCGGTAGGCAACATCCCCCGCAGGGCCGGACTGGCCATACCGGGCATCAGGCGTTTCCCCGGGAGGTTGGAAGGTTAGGGGCCAGTTTTATTGAACAGTGTCCATTCCAACAGGCCCCTTACGTGGAAGTTTACACAGACAGTGGGAAATGTAATAATATTTAAAATAACACTGCATGCACTGTGAGTTTAGACACTTATCGAGTCGGTGATGCGGCCAGCGCAAGGTAAGTGGTTTTATTTATTTATTTATTTCCATTTCACTTTCCCGTCGTATGTCGTACTCCACTACGTCCCCACCAGGCCCCTCCCCCGCCCTGCCTCACCGCCCCACAGCATTACCTGTGTGAGCCGCCACTAAAGAAATCCCTTCTACATTGAGGCTAGCCGAGGAGAGCACCCCAGCCTCCCTCGGTCACTCAGAGAGTTAGCATCTGTGCTGCGAACTCTTGAGCGCCAGCCCATAGAGCGAGATGCTGAATAAACAGCAGTGAAACCGGAAGGTAGAAAAGAGGAGAACAATGAAATGTGATGGATGGGGCGTAACGGCCAGAGCGGACAACTTTGGAACTGGGGAACCGGGTTTAAGTCTTGGTATTGGCTCAACATCTTGCTGTAGCGTCTTCCCCAGCCCAGTAGCACGGAAATGACTACAACACAAATGGAGCTCTGTAGTGCGCGTCTTTATTCTTCAGAATGCAACCGTTAACTAACTGTAAGCACTGCATCACAAACTTTCTTAACCACACCCAGACACAACCAACCGATTATGCCATTCTTCCACAGAGTCCATCAGGGAACAGAAGGGTCCCGCAATACATATTTACAAGACACTACATCTCTCCCCCTGTTAAATAAAAAGTACAAATATTACACATATACATTGAGGTGCTTGAACCCGTCTTCCAGACCTAGTTGTGTGAGGTTGATGAAGCGGAGGAGCAAGGCTGCCTTAGGCACCGGGGATGCAGCGGTTGGCGTAGGAGGTGGGCTCTCCGGACTTTCAGGTGGTCACGTCTCACTTCTGACATCTGGAGCCGGTAAACATCAAAGCAGGTGCTTGAAGTGTGACGAATCTCCTGTAATGGACCTTCCGAGACGTTGTGCGGTCATCATATGTCCTTTGCCCGTCACAACCCTCAGGGGTTCAGCAACAAAAAGAGCATTAGACTTGCGTTTCCATTTTTGCTTAACCAGGATCCGCTCTCCTTCATTGAAAACCGTGTCCCGAGCATGTCGGCGTTTATTAGCATAGGTCTTCATTCCAGGCTTGTGCAAAGCATCCGTCATATGGATCTCGTCTGCATCTGTCGACCTCGGAGTGGTCCATTGCGGCAATTTGGTTCCCATGGCAAACATCAAGATGGCAGGGCTTTCACCTGTAGTGGAATGGGGAGCTGATCTGTAGGCATGGAGGCCTGCACATAGAGCCAATTTGAGATCACTTCATTCTAGCGCAGCACGCTGAACTACTCTCCTTAGGGTTCCCATTAAGCGTTCGACAACACCGTTGGCCTTTGGCCAGACAGGAGTACTTTTCTGACGTTTGATATTCAGGTTGGTGAGAAACTCTTTAAACTCTCGGCTGTTGAACGGTGAGCCATTGTTGGACTTGAGAATCGAAGGGACACCCCATTTTGCAAAAATGTTATTTAATGTCCCAATGACATTGTCATTTGTGGTTGACGATAGGTCTTCCACCAGGGGAAATAGTGATTACTCATCAACAACTATCATTAGATGATGTAAATTGTTAAGGGCTCCAAAGAATTCAACTGCAATCCTCTTCCACGCCTGCTTTGGAAGATCAGACATAACTAATGGTTACTGCGTTGTTTTGGGGGACAAGCAGTTGCACAAATGACAGGCCTTTAATTCTCTTTCAACTTTTTCATCAAGGCGAGGAAAAGACACTCGGTCTCGAAGAACTCTCTTGGTGGCGACAATGTCAAGATGACCCTCGTGGGCTGGTTCAATGACTTGTCGCAGACTCTCTGAAATGACAATTCTAGAAGCTTATACTATAATGCCTTCTTGTGTGAAAGAGAGTTCCTTGCTCACATTTGTGAACTTTTGATATTGAAAGTTATCCGTAAGAGGTGGAGTGTGTTTCTTCAAGGCTTACTGGGCAATAATGTCTTTGAGAACACACAGATCTCAATCTGTATTTGTAGCAGCAAGAAATTTAACTTGACTATAAAGTTAACATAGGCTTTAGTCACTTTAGACATTGTATGGTGACACTGTACTGGCACTCGTGAAAAGTAGTCAGCTGGATTCTTATATTTCCCTGGCCTATGCACAATAGAGTAATCATACTCCTGTAATCGCAACCCCAACCTCTTGATGCCAAGGGGCATCTTGGCTTTTGGATTCCCAAAAATAGTAAATAAATATTGGTGGTCAGTGACCAGTGTGAAGTATTTTCTGTTGAGAAACACATGGAAGTGTTCACAAGCCCACACCACAAATAGACTTTATTTCTCAGGTTGGGAATAAGCACAATGGGTCTGCGTCAAACTCCGGCTCGCATAAGCCACAATGTGCCTTTGAGCGTTGTTGTGTCCACTGTACTGGGCAAAGATCGCACCCAACCCCACTGGGCTAGCTTCTACTACAATATTAGTATGAAGTTTTGGATCAAAATTTGCCATTTCAGTAGCGTTCTCAATTGCTTGTTTGATTTTCTTAAAGTTTTGGTTGCATTCAGGCAACCACTTGAATACAGCATTCTTTTTTGTCAAGTATCTCCACGGGGCACTGACTGTGGGAAAATCATGAATATAACTGGAACAGTAACTGGCCATGCCAAGGAAGGATCACAGAATGGTCACATCTTGTGGTGGAGTAGTGGACAACAAGCCACATCTGGTGTCATCCCCTCTTCAGAGAAATTATGACCAAATAATTTGAGTTTTGTTTTGTGAAACTCACACTTTTCTACCTTCAAAACTTAGACCAGCATCAGCCAGTAAGGGCTCTGTCATCTTCTTTTCGGGTGGCCCCAAATACCAGTATATCATCACTATAATTAAAAGCATGTGAGACAGGCTGTATTATGTGGCGAATGACATCCTGAAAATGTTCTGCAGCTGATGACACCCCAAAACGTAGTCTTTTATATCTGAGCAAACCAATATGGGTCAAAAAGGTACCAATGTACCTGCATCGAGTTGGTGATACACCTTGTTCAGATCACTACCACTGTGGGTGAAACCCATGGGGTCGGACCAGTGGAGCGTTCAATGATATCATGCTTTAATAGCGTTTTCAGTTTTTTCTCAACAGCTTCCTGTAAGTGAAACGCAATTTGGCGATGTCGTTGAGCAGCAGGGCGAATGTTCTTATTGATATGAAGTTGCACTTTCATGGTCTTAAGCTTTCATAAGTCCATGAAACAACGATGGGAACTGACTTACTATGTCTGCATGTGCATTTATGTTATAGTTGATGGAAATCAGGCCCATGTATGCAGCAGTACTGAAACTTGGTAAACATGCACTTGACAAAGTACCTTTAGAACATGAACCGGTGCTTGTACCTTTGTCTTCTTGCGTTGCATGGTTGCTACAAATAATCCTCAACTTTGCAGTGGCATGGAGGCAGCCCACATGTATACCTTTGTCTTCGAAGGTGTGAGATGGGACACCGGCGACAGTTCATTGTACTTTTCTGCCGGCATGATGTTTATTGATGCAACACTATCTATGATAAAAGATATGGAACAACCATACACCTTTAGTGTGATCTTGGGGCAATTTCCAAATTAACATGGTTGTTTCACATGGCGATCTCGCTTGGACTTGGACTCTCTTCTGCATGAAGCCAAACCCACATGTTCACATAGTTCACCAGTCAACACCATCATCGCACAGCAATCTTCTACACTGTTGTTCGACACTGACATTGAGGAGTCTTTGGAAGATGAATTTGAAGATGATCGTCCTTGTTTAGTTTCCACTTGCCTCAATTGGTGTCACCTCTTGGTATTGTGGGTGTTACTACAGGATTTCTGGAACTTTCTGTCGTCCACTTTCTCTTCTCAACCTGACACAGTCTGTTTCTCTTTCCCTTTGCAAACTGTTACAAAATGGTTTTCTTTCCCGCAACCTCTGCATATTTGTCCAATGGCCGGACATTTACCTACGTGCGGAAAGGAGAATCTCCATCGGAAACACAATTTCTTTTTGACCTTGTGTCTCTGTTTACTGCTCATGTTCAATGCCGATACATCCTGGGTTACTCCAGCTTCCATATCAGCAGCTTGTCAATTTGCACGTTCTTCTGCTCTCACAGCCATGAGCACTCTCTCTAGACTGAGTGTTTCATGCAGCATACGTCTATCTGAACAAGTTGGAAAGGCAACCATCAATGACTCTGAGACGGAACAAGTCGGAAAGGCAACCATCAATGACTCTGAGACGGAACAAGTCGGAAAGGCAACCATCAATGACTCTGAGACGGAACAAGTCGGAAAGGCAACCATCAATGACTCTGAGATGGAACAAGTCGGAAAGGCAACCATCAATGACTCTGAGACGGAACAAGTCGGAAAGGCAACCATCAATGACTCTGAGATGGGTGTCTTTCTTCATCATTGAATTAATTGAACTTGCAATGCTTGATGAAGACCTCACATCTTTCAGCAAACTCATCCATGGTTTCTCCACCTTGCTGTCTGGCTTGGTTGAAGATGTACCTTTCATAGTCGACTTTCCGCACTGGATTGAACTTAATTCCTAATGCTGCCTTAATCTGACGGTAAGGTATTTCATCAGCTTGTGGTATTTTCTTTATCGCTTCTTTCACTCTGTCACCTGCAAGGTTCTTTAAGTTATTGATGATCTTTTTGTCAACTGTTTCTTCTAGTGCATCAATGAAATCATCACATTTTTCAATCCAGGCAGTCCATCTGGTGCCAATATTCTGCTTTATGGCGGTATCAAAGGGAAGCAGTAGTTTTAAAAAGGCGACAGCATCAGAGCCAGTTGTGAACCTCACTGACACCATCTACTGCATGCTGGGACCTGCTCCATTCATACCATCTTTAGGTCCCAGCTGGGTGCTTGTATCAGTGTTTTCGCGGCCGATCTGTTGTTGTAGGCCTCTTTTTCATCTTTGACAGTGAGTGATTGCTTCTGCTCATATGCATGGACGTTACCATTCTCAACTTTCAATCAATCAATCAATCAGGGATTTGTGAAGTGAACTAATCACCCGTGAGGGTCTCAAGACGCTGGGGGGTTGGGGGAGGGGGAGTTACAGGCAGATCCGGCTCATCCGAAGAGCCAGGTCTTGAGGCTCTTCCTGAAAGTTTGCAGTGTGGGGGTTCTTCTGATGCTGAGGGGGAGTTCGTTCTAGGTCTTGGCCGCGATGTAGGAGAAGGATCTTCCTCTGGTTCTGGCTCTGTAGATGCGGGGGATTTCGGCCAGGGCAAGGTTGGTGGAGCAGAGGTTTCTCTTGGGGGTATAGAAGGAGATTCTTTCATTCAACTTTCTGTATTGCACCTGGTTCTCACTGCCTCTACCGTGCCTTGGTACCATACACCAACCATCGACTGCTTCACTTCGACTGTGGTGCACATGGCACGCACAAGCAGTTTGCTGGACCTCGGCAAACTTTTCAGGGAGAGCACTTTCCTTACTTTAGGGTGCAGATCCCCTAACTCGTCGCCAGTAGTAGCGTCCTCCCCAGCCCGGTAGCATGCAAATGACTATGCCAAACATGGAGCCCTGTGGTGCACGCATTTATTCTTGAGAATGTGACTGTTAACTGTATGGATTGCATCAAAAACTTTATTAACCACACCCAGACACACCCAGACACACCCAAACGATTAGGACATTCTTCTACGGAGTACATCAGGGAGTCTACCAAAAGGTTCCCGCAATACATATTTACAAGACTCTACACTTGTAATTCTGGGCAAATCACTTAATCTATCTGTGCCTTCAAAAATAGAAAAACAAATGAGTGTGTTATTGTGTAACGTAGCTGGTGCTCATGTAAAGCGCTCCAACACCTTCGGGTCGAGTTTGCGCTATATAAGACTACAAAAAAAAATGCAAAGTACTAAACTGGAAAGCTAGGAAGAACGCAAAGGTTCACTAAGAAACAGGAGGCCAGGAGTCTGAACACACTGCAGTAGTCAAGGAAAAGCAACAAACAGTAATGAAAGGCAGAATGACAGTAGCCGCATTTTGCGATGCAGCGCGCGCAACGAAATTAGTTTTATTTATTTAATTGTTTACTTACGTCCGTTCATCCATATTCCGGTGTTTACTACCCCCCAACCTGCCCCTCACCCGCCCCGCCTCACCGCCCCACGGAACTCCCTCCACGGGCCGCTACTGCAGAATGCAAGGGCTTACTGAACACTGGATGGTCGTGGTGAACAACCTTACAATCTGGTAAACAAGCAGTGCCTAGTTACCAATGCCTTGTAGTCATTTAGAAGGGAGGGTTCTTCAATTCTACCCCCTCATTCTTTGAGTAGGGGGAGGGAAAATGCAGCATGCAAAAGTCCCAGTGATCTCCTTATTAATAAGTGAATATGAAATGCCTGCAGATACCATCAATCAAGCACTGTGGTATTCATTCCCAGGTGGCATACCGCTCTGCCTATCTGTTCATCCTAATTTTCCAGGTGTAGAAACACCCAACCCTGTTTTACTGGCCAGAAAATCCAGCCCCTCCTCCTCAACTCTCCTCCTATAGCGAGCCCTGAATGCAGCATCGGATTTGGAAGGCGGGCAGCCAGGCATTGGGCGATAGGCTGATGCCTAAGGGTCACCTGTGGGACGGTTTTTGTTAGGAGCCCTGTCAACCGCACCCAAGGCCTTACGGTGTCTTCCCCGCCGGGCCACTGTAATGTGAGGACAGCATCATGGGCAGGCAGGCTCGGAGGGGGTAGCTTGCAGCAACATCGCAAGGACAATATTGCTCTGGCTGCTGCAGACTTTAGCTTGGCCCCCGTGGGGCCGCGCAGACCTAGAAGCAGTGTCCCACTCCCCTGCCGTGCTGCTAAATAGAGGCGCCTGGCTGGGGACAGGTTATGTGGCCATTGGGCCATCATCACCTTAGCTCCCCTGGAGCAGCTGCAGCAGCTCTCTGCTTTTCTTCACCACTCCCCTTCCAGGCCATCTCCCTGAGGCTATAGTTGGCCGCGGACGGGAAGAGTAAGTGAAGCGGCCTTGCTGTGGGCTTGTTGATGGCACTTCTGCTTCAGAATCTTTCAGACCTTGGCAGAGGGAGTGTATGTTTGCATAGGCCTCGCTGCGAGGTACCTTTCCCAGAGAAGAAAATTGAGAGTATGTAATTTTAGTGTCAGAACTGCCAAATTTGGAACTATGGAAATAGGTTTGAGTCCCAGCCTCAGCTCAACATCCTGTGATTCTGGGCAAATGACTAAATTGCCCACGGCCGAAAATAAAAATGAATGTAATCTTCTGTAATGTGACTAGTGCTCATATAATCGCTACAATAATTACAATAAAAAATAACCTTCTGTTTGCTCATGTTTTAAGTGTCTGCAAAGGCTGGAACATTATAATGAAAGAGGATTCTTTATACAATAATAAAAACGTTTGTGTTTTTCTTAGCATGGCTTTTCTGCCTTTGTTTAGTTTCAACTATCTGTCACGGATCATTAAAGCAGCTTTAGACCACATTTTAAACTGTGTTCACCTTATGTTTACTGTTTGAAATACATATTATCAGAGAAGAAAATCCCAGCTTCAGATGATTTTCTTCATTTTAAGTACCGACCAGGACATTAAAATACCAGTAATGCTGGTTAAAAATATGGCCAGGTGGGAAACATAGCCAGATCACGAGTTGTGACTTTGGGCCACTTTATTTCACCTCGCCCGCCCGGCCAAAATGCAGTGCTTTTAGTTTTCACCAATGTTTCTGGCTGTATGAGCTTTAAAATACATAATTTATCAAATATTTCTCTAAAAATGAGCCCGATGAGACTAGCCAAATGCTGTTTTATAAACGGGCCTGATCCAGGAATTTGGGTCTACTTTTTTGGGGCTTCCCAGTTTGAATTGTGATCCCAGTCCGACCCTGACTGAATGCACACTCCTGCCAGCCAAGTCTTTGCTGCCCGCTGAAGCTCTCATGACCCCTGCCTCCATCTCATGTTATTCCCCATTCCAAGGACAAACGCTCCTAATAACCAGATATATGTGCAGCGATACTGAAATGTTACTTCCAGCTACGTGGTATCACCACAAAAACAGCCACCATGTAATCAGGGCATAATAGACACAACATATTACACAAAACTGTTTTTGTGGCAATTTTCTTCTTGATGTTTGGGGGCTGGTTCTTTCCCATCCAGCGATGAGTGTGTCTGGCAGCATCACCCTTGCCCACTTCCCCTCATCCAGCATTTATGTATTCATTTGGGGGATTATTAAACACTCTCTGCCTCATTACTCCTGTCTCAGAATGCTAACGGGGGGGGTGCAAGGGAAATAAATAGGGATCAATTCATGGATCAAAGATACTTCAAGTATTAGAACATTGGAATGTTGAGAGCTCCATTGAAGGCAATGGCACACCAGAAAGTGATAAAACACTGAAACAGGCCCGCTACTTTCATCTTTCCAATGCCCTAATCTGCAGACCCTCCCTCTCTCGTGCCTCTCTAGGATATGTGGCTCACACAAGGGCACGAGAGAGGCAGAGACTGTGGAGGAGAGACAACTGTGAACCTCCCTCCCACTCCTGCTGATGATGAAGACAGATTTACAAAGAGAGCAGATGCTCCTGGGAGTGTCCCGGCGCTAGTCCAACAGCAAGTCGAAGATTACAGAGTGAATAGCCAAGTTAGCCAAGTGTTTAACCGTTTGAACCTGTAGCTCACAGTGTCAGTGGATCCCAGTTGAAGGAGGAAATTCAGCTCAGCTCCTGCTGCTCCCGCAGTTCTGTAACAGACAAGCATTGGCAAAACCAATAGGTCTCACTTGTGCGAGAGCTATTGGCTTTGGCAAGATGTTTAAGCCATTTTATACACCAGTGTGGCTGCTGTGGCGTGGTGTGGGATGGTGTGGGGTGGGGTGATTTAGGGTAGATTGGAGTGGAGTAGATTGGCGTAGATTGGAGTGGGGATAGAGTGGGGTAGAATGAAGTGGGGTGGATTGGGGTAGATTGGAGTGAGGTGAAATGGGGTTGATTGGGGTAGAATGGAGTGAGGTAGTTTGGAGTGGGGGAGTTGGGTTAGCATAGTAGTAGATTGGGGCAGGGTAGATTGGGGAGGGGTAGATTGGATATGGGTAG
The DNA here is from genome assembly GCA_963921515.1 of Calotriton arnoldi. Classification (NCBI taxonomy): domain Eukaryota; kingdom Metazoa; phylum Chordata; class Amphibia; order Caudata; family Salamandridae; genus Calotriton; species Calotriton arnoldi. The sequence continues at coordinate 23,009 of CAWUFW010024172.1, forward strand.
ATTGGGGTGGAGTCTGTTGGATTGGGGTGGAGTGGATTAGATTGGAGTGGAGTGGGATACATTTGAGGAGTGTGGTAGATTGGAGTGGGATAGATTGGTTGGATTGGAGTCTGGTAGATTTGAGTGTAGTGCGGTAGATTGTGGTAGATTGAAGTGAGGTAGATTGTGGTAGAGTGGGGTAGATTGGAGTGGGGTAAATTAAAGTGGAGAAGAGTCGGATAGATTGCAGTGTAGTTTGAAGAGGAGTGGGGTAAATTGGAATGGAGTGGGGTAAATTGGACTGGGGTAGATTGGAGTGAAGTAGAATGGAGTGGAGTCGGGTAGATTGAAGTGGGTTGGATTGGGGTACATTGGAGTGGGGTGGATTGGGATAGATTGGAGTGGAGTGGGGTAGACTGCTGTAGACTGGAGCAGAGTAGGGTAGATTTGAGAAGAGTGCAGTAGGTTGGGGTGGACTGGGGTAGACTGAAGTGGGGTGGGGTTGATTGGGTAGATTGAGTGGAGTGGTGTAAATTTGAGTGGAGTGGGGTTGATTGGGGTGGAGGAGTGGAGTGGGGTAGATTGGGGTAGATTAAAGTGTGGTGGGGTAAATTGGGATGGGGTAGATTGGAATGGAGTGGGGTAGATTGGAGTGGGATAGATTGGGTGGAGTGGGTAAATTGGATTTGAGTAGAGTGGAGTGTGGTAAGTGGTGTCGAGTGGAGGGGCATAGAGTTTAGTGGCATGCTGTGTCATGGAGTGAGTGGCGTAGATTGGAGTGACATAGAGTGGATCACTGACAGAATATCGACAACACTATCGACCTACAGAAATATCGTGACATAAATATTGTTGTCAAAAATATCGACCTCCTATCTTCATAATAGTAAGTACAAAAATATCGAAAAAATATATAGTTGTTAAAAATATTGAAGTACAAAATATCGTTTTTTTTATATGTATTATAAATAATATACAATAAATTAAATAATACATTTTACTTAAAAAAAATTAGATTTATTTGTAAATTTTAACAATTATAAGTAATAATGTAATTTAAAAATAAATTAAACATACATATATAAAATGTTATATATATATATATACTTAAAAATAATTAATAAATAATACTTTTAATTAATTATAAAATGTTAGAAATATATTAAAAAATAAAGATATATATATATATACATACACCTGTAACATAAAAATTTTAAAAAATTATAATATAAATTAAAATATTAAAATATGTAATATTTTTTAAACCTACATTTTAAACTACATTTAGTGCAACAGTAGGGAAAGTGTTGGATAGCGGAGGGTAAAAATTACTATTCCCACTCCAGCGAGTGCAACAGTAGGGAAAGTGTTGGATAGCGGAGGGGAATAATTTACTATTCCCACTCCAGCGATTGCAACAGTAGGGAAAGTGTTGGATAGCGGAGGGGAATAATTTACTATTCCCACTCCAGCAGGTGCAACAGTAGGGAAAGTGTTGGATAGCGGAGGGATAAAAATTACTATCCCACTCCAGCAAGTGCAACAGTAGGGAAAGTGTTGGATAGCGGAGGGATAAAAATTACTATCCCACTCCAGCAGGTGCAACAGTAGGGAAAGTGTTGGATAGCGGAGGGATAAAAATTACTATCCCACTCCAGCAAGTGCAACAGTAGGGAAAGTGTTGGATAGTGGAGGGGAATAATTTACTATTCCCACTCCAGCGAGTGCAACAGTAGGGAAAGTGTTGGATAGTGGAGGGGAATAATTTACTATTCCCACTCCAATGAGTGTAACAGTAGGGAAAGTGTTGGATAGCAAAGGGGATAAAATTACTATTACCACTCCAGGGAGTGCAACTGTAGGGAAAGTGAAGGATAGCGGAGGGGTACAAATTACCATTCCCACCCCAATGAGTGCAACAGTAGGGAAACTGTTGGATAGCGGAGGGTATTAATTTACTATTCCCACTCCAATGAGTGCAACAGTAGGGAAAGTGTTGGATAGCGGAGGGGAGAAAAATACTATTCCCACTCCTGCAAGTGCAACAGTAGGGAAAGTGTTGGATAGCGGAGGGGTAAAATTTACTATTCCCACTCCAGCAAGTGCAACAGTAGGGAAAGTGTTGGATAGCGGAGGGGTAAAAATTACTATTCCCACAGAACAAAATTCAAATTTAAAAACAAACAAAATATCAACTACAATACAATATATAATAAAAAACCCAAAAACAAAACATATATAAAAATATAAAAATTAACAAAACATATAAAAATATTTTAATGTAGCAAAAATCAAAAATTGACATAAAAATATTAATTTGTTTAATTTAACAAACAATTTACAAACAAATAAATATTTTGTAATAGAAATTTATCTTAATCAAAAAAAACAACATATAAATGTAATATTTATTTTCCTACCCTATAACACCACACAATTTACAACACACATCTAAATTAAACAAAAAAGTGTACCTCTATAATTACCACAATTAATTATCAATTTAACAAATATTAATAATTAACACACATTTAAAAATGTAAAATTTAATGTACAAACCAAACGTTACAGCTATTGAAACTAAATCCCCAAACAAAATAAAAACTAAACAATTACCAAAAATATTTATAAATTAATAAATGAATATTAATGATCAAGTAATGATTAATTAATTTAAACTAAATTACTTTCCACCCTCTACCCCAAAAGACACCAAAACACCCACCGAAAAATATTTACATAATTTCCATAACTAATTTTACATTAATCAATTAATATCAATTAACAACAAATCATTAATTAATGTTAAAAAAATTACTTCCCACCATTTACCACTATAAACCCCACAACTCACAACTCAAAATTATTTCACAATTGGCAAATTTAAAATGTAATTAATTAATTAGCATTAATTAACAAATAATTAATTAATTATAAATAAATTACCTCCCGCCATATTCCCCTATAAATACCACCACCAATTTCGTAAAACATGACACAATTAACATAATTATTTAACAATTAATTCATTAATAACAATTAACAAGCAAAATATAAATAATTATTAATAAATTAATTCACACAACACTATAAAATTAAATTTATTAAATATGATATTAAAAATATTAATAAATGTATTAAAATTAAATTACTTCCCACCCTACTCCCCTATCTACCCACAACCCGCTCCTAAAAAATAACACAATTAACATAATTACCAATTAATTAATAATAATTAACAACCAATTAATAAATAATTAATAATCAATTAATTCCCACAAATGACAATATGAAATATAAATAAAGAAATATTAATTAATAAAAAATATTAATTAATTAATTATAATTAAATTACTTCCCACCCTATTCCCCTATAAACCCACAACCGGCTCCTAAAAAAATGACACAATTAACATATTTACCAATTAATCAATAAAAATGAACAGCCAATTATTAATTAATTATAAATTAATTCCCACAATTAACACTATAAAATCAAAAATAAATAAATACTAATAAATAAAAATGAATATTCAATTTATTATAATTACATTACTTCCCACCCTATTCCCTATAAACCCACAACCCGCTACGGAACTAAAACGCAAAATTTAATTAAAATAAAATTAATAACTTCTAAAAATGTAACACATATATTAAAAAACAAATGCAATACTTAGACAAAAAAATAGAGCACATACATTTAAAATACATACTAAAATACATAACACTAACTAAAAAAACAATATTTTTTACAACTATATTTTTACAAACGATATTAATTACTTTGATATTTTAGAAAACGATATTTCTTACCTGAAACTCGATATTCTTGACCACGATATTCTTGCAGTCGATATTTTTGTATCTCAATATTTTGCACTCGATATTAGTGCAAGTCGACATTTCCTGCTCAATATTCTGACTCTTTACCACATAGAGTAGAGTGCCATGTTGTGTCGTAGGATGTTTTAGAGTCAAATATTTGTTTCCACCACACTTCAGAATTACAAAAAAAGGTGCTTCATTTGTACAAATTTGGATATATTCTGAAATATCAGCACAGTTCATTTCTTTTTTTTGTTGTGTGCTAGGAAAAACAAATCCTACACCCTCTCCTCTTACATGGGTACACAGCAGCATTGTCACATAAATTCTCTCACTTAGAAGTCAGAGAAAGAAAATTAAACACCAAGCTCCCTCAGAAGATAGTTTGATGTGAATGCACAGCAAATGCAGGAAGATAAGAACAAGATTCAAAGGCCTGTTTACTGAACGCAAGTTCGTGGAAGAATATAGTAAACAAGGTCTGGACAACAGGAGGGACAAACTCAAGCTGGACAGCATAAAGAAAATACAGCCAGCAAATATAAAGCCAGAAAATGTGAGTTACAAACCACAAAGCCAATGGTCAGCAATGAACGGAATGCATTCCTAGATCAGCTTTCAGAATGTCCCCAAGATGTATTCAGCAAACAAGACAGTTGCTCTGTCAAGTAGGCTTCGAACTAAAAAGCAGTTTGGTAGAGCAGAGGGAATCAGGGGCTGGTGACTTCCCATTTTCATAGCTACTGTTGTGCGTGTTGCATAGTTACAGCCTCAGCCCTGTGGAGAGCAATTGTTAAACATTCACAGCAGTACCTTCGGGTCAGGACTATGATGCTTGACTGGGGTTTCAATTGCTGATATAGCCCGCTACTGTAGGCTATAAGGCTATATGAAAAGCAATGTGGAGTCTCGAGTGGTGAAATATACCCAATGGGTCTAGAATTCAATACTCAGGAATAGATGACATGATGGATAAGACAGTATGGGGGAAATTTAAGAGGTCGTCCTTGAGTCTGATCAAGGGGAGAGCATTCCAAATGGTAGCGCCCTGGGCAAGGAGGGTTCTGCCACCAAATCTTTGGCATTTATGTGGGCAGAAGGATAGCAGCTTGGGTGTAGTCACCTCAGGTACCTAGAAGGGTAATTTGGGCACGCTGCTGTTAGGAGGCGGGTGTAATGTAGCCATTGTGCCTTTAATGGATAGTAACTTGACCTACGTGGGTGAGGCCCTGTGCAGAGAGCCGATTGTTGACAGTGGGTGACCAGGGCACCAGCAGGTACAGAAGTCCAGATGGGTAATGTGAGAAAGTGGATTATTAGTTGGGGTGGATGACAGTCCAGCAAATGTAATAATGTCACCATTCTTGTTGGGTCCAGTAAAGGTGTCAATACTTTAAACCAGAGCCCAGCCCCGGGTGGCTATGGCACAGAGCAGACAGGCTTAACTTGAGAAATTGGGTAAATCATTTAGATGATCATTTAGATAGTCAACAATTGAAAACACAACACACAAAAAACTCCAACTCCAGTTTATACAACTAGAGTACATTTTAAGAAGCAAAATGACAACAAAATGACATACTGCAATATGGGGAACCAGAGATATGAATTTTCAAAGTTTTAGATAAAAATAGAGAAAAAAGTGTTAAGCGACACGCGTTAAGCTCGACTGCACTGGTGCGCTGGTCAAATACAGAGATCAGGTTTGTCCCAGTTGAAAGTTTTACCTTCTGACTTTAGTCTCTGAAATGGAAGTCAAAAATCCTCAGGAGGGCAAGGCAGAAGGCTGTGGCCAAGATGGATTCCACAAGACCAGATACCGGTTGCGCTAAGTCCCAATGAAGCCATTAACTTATGGCGGGAAAGCTCTGAATGGGAGAAGTTCAAATTCAAAGCCAAGGAAGGTACCTCGCTGGCCGGTTGTTTTTGGCGCCTTACCCGGTGAAGATTTCTACCTCTGGATTTTTTTGAAGCTTGGATTCCTCCAGTGGGGTAAGGCTGAAATCTGTAGCTGAACAGGGCTCCAAGAGGCTGAATACCTTTTCTGCAACATGCCACTGAAGTTGAATTGCTGCTGCAGAGAAGCTCTGAGCAGGAGCAACCTCAATCATTGGCCCAGTGGCAATGCACCTTTGCTGGATTGACTTGGCAGGTTTGTCCCATTCTTCTGTTGGTTCTCCAGGCAGCAAGTCTTGAAAACGTTTTTAGGTACCAGGTTATAGGGTTAGGTACGAGGAGTACACTCTGACACCAGCCAATGGCTCCAGGACCTCAATTAACAGCACTCGGGGTCAGGATTCACTCCAACAGAAGACACCAGCAGGGCCCAGGGCAAGTCCAGTTGAAACTGGTCAGCTGGGCTTTTTCAGGAAAGTTTGCTTCTTGGAGATTTTGTGACCATGTAGATTAACAGGAGGTCAGCCAACTGAACATTGGAGTCAATGTCTTAGTCCTGGGGACATGCGGGAGCAGGCCCACCCCTTAGGGTTCTCCTCACAGGTCACAACAACAGATGCAGTCCTTCTTCTGTCTTCCACAGGTCCAGTAGTGATCTAAGGAGGTGCCACGTTTATGTCTGACACAAGCTTGTGAGTGGGGGTAACTCTTGACCCCTCCCTAAACTATAGGGGGAACGTTCCCAGGGATAACCATTTCCACTTTTGCAGCAATTCCTGTGTGCCCTACTACAAATAATCCCACATTGTCCCTCTCTACCTGAAAGCAAGGTAGCAGAATCGTTCCTCCCTTGTGCAGAGCTCCTGTACCCTCCTTAGAGGTGTGGCCAGGAAGATGAGCTAACCCTCCTCCCGGGGTGGTCACTCATAACCAGTTCTGGGGGCAACTCCTCTCCCACTGGCATTGGTGCCTGGCTGGCTAATTAGACAAACAGGAGGCAGGCCCAGGTGTGAACTGCATCTGCCAGTGGCAAGGTAAACATCCTATGAATATATGAAAGGGGTTGGGCACAGCCACCAGGCCATCCTGCCAAGGGAAGGCCAACTTCTCCCCACACCCAATGCATTTGTCCCAGGTCTGGGAGCCAATTCACAACTATTCAAGAAGCTATTCAGCTACTGTGTGACCGCTGGCAGCTCAGGCAAATGGGCTTCTACAGGCTTTAGGCAGGTTAAAAGTAACTTTTTAAAATTACCTTTTGTAATATATGTGTTACAAATCCGACTTTACCACTGAATTGGATTTGTAATAATTATTTTTAAAAGTCCAATCATGAACTTTATATCTGCTTCCTAGGCGGAGATAACTTTATTTAATTTAATATTAACTCCAAATGCTTTCCTATGGCACTGTTTGTCTTTCTACTGTGAAAAAAGCTTTGTAGGCCTTTTCACTGTAAGGACATGTTGTACATTAAACATTTACATGTTCTACCTTTACATATCATGCAACCTGCAAAATGAGCACTTAAGGCTTAGCTTACTTAGGTGTGACTTATTAAAGTTAAAAGAAGAATTTAGGCCTGTCAAAAGGGTTTATTTTGACAGGTTGAATTTGCAGTTTACACCTGCACTGCCAGGTTACTGGTGCAGGCCTGCAGTCATGTTTTGAATTGTCACTTTAGTGGTGGAACAATATGTGCTGCAGTTCACTAGCGGTATTTAAGTTATAGGCCCTGGGTTCACTTTGTAATATATTCTAGGGACTTAAAGGTAAGTTAAATGCACCAATTAGGTTTAAACTAATTTGACATGTTTTTAGGGGTCAGAGCACATACAAAGGCACTGGACAGCAGTGTTCCAGTGTGCGGAGTCCGAAAGCCAGCAATAAAATCTAGCAAAAGGCAGGGGCGGCTCCTCCGTTATGGTGGAGGAACGTCGCCCCACTGCTGCTACCCAGCAAAGGCAACAGTGAAAAAGAAAATGATAATAAAATAATGTTATTGTCATTTTCTTTTTCACTGTTGCCTCTGCTGGGTAGCCGAGTCGCGACACGGGGCCGGGCCATCCTCCTGAGCTTCAGGAGGAGGAGTTGTGGGCACTACTAAGTGCACATGATGATTTGGCCGGCCGTTTTAGGTTTGGGCATCAGCTCCGTCTTCCTCCTCTCCCGATCCTCGACTGGCGCACACTGCGCAGGCTCCCAAATGCCAATCCCAGCGCTGCTCACGTGCTTGTAATGCTATTCCCAGCATGAGAGCAGCACTGAGATTGGTCTGAGAGGCCTGGTCTGACTGCCACCCGGCTGTGTTTTACAGCTGGGTGAAGAACGGCCAGAGGCTCCCAGGCACTGTCTGACTGGCAAACCAGGCTGCTCAAACCAATCCCAGCGCTGCTCTCATGCTGGGAATAGCATTCCTAGCATGAGAGCTTTGCTGTGAGTTGGCATCTGGGAGCCTGCGCAGTGTGCGCTAGTCGAGGATCGGGAGAGGAGGAAGACGGAACGGATTCAGCGTCAGGAAAGTCATAATTTTTTTTTAAGTATACATATTTTTTAATGTATTTATGTATTACCCCTATTGCCGCCCTACCTAGTTGTATCAGGTGCAGCCGCCACTGGTAAAAAGTGGGGGTGACCACGCAAAAAGGGCCATTTTCCTGCAGCAGAGTACCACGACCAGAATTGGTGAAATATTTTAGGGAAGAAGAAAGATGTATCACCGCGAGCACTGTTGGTGACCGTGAGGACTTGAAGAATGAATGTGAGGTCCATGTCAAACACACACCCAGTTCCTGCACATGTGGTGAGGCGAGAGTGTGTGGTGAACGGTTCATCAAATTTATTTGCCTAGTCCTCGGTTTCCTTCATGAAGTTTTCAACCAGGAGACATTGCCTGAGTTCCTCTTCCAATTGAATTGATATCTGACAGTGGTCAGTTTAGGTTTAACAGATGACACTGTCTATCCAGATCTCAGCTACTGAGCCTATGTAAGTGTTAAAATGCTCAAGTCCTGGGCCTTCATTTAACCACCTACTGCATTCTGGGAGCTGTAGTCTCGATTCTCTTCAGTTTAACCAATAGTGCTAAAATTGTAGCTTAGAATGGTTTATAGGAGGAAAACCTGGATTACAGGGTTGTGTCACGGTGGCATCAAATTATGTGGTAACATTAGGCACAACCCCTCTTGTGAGCCTCAGACCAGGTAGTGCCCTCTCACATCAGCGGCTGCATGCCCATCACGAGGGGTTAATGTGGCAAAGCCAGCTCTCTCACACAAAGCCAGCAACACGACCTCTCTCCTCCCCTCACATAAATCCCGGTGAACCTGGCTTCATGGTGTCTGCAGCAGGGAGGGGTTGGGGTGAGTGCATGGACCTGTCAGTCCTTATCAGCTGTCAAACACTCTGCTCGTGAGTGTCACAAAGGCCTGCCTAATCTGTCTCTCGGCAGCTGTGTGATTGTGGCTTTGCTGTCAGCACTTGGAGCCATTCACAGCAGCTGTTATCAGGGTGTGCATTCCTCGGAGCTGATTGCACGGGGGAGGCGGACTTTCCAAGCCTGTTATCTGACCCCGCTCTTAGCGAAAGCCAAATGCATAAAACACCCAGGCTGCGAAAAATACAGGCGTTGGTATGTGGAGGGCCCTTGCACGGACCGCCTTTGGTGGAGGAGAGGCGGTGAGGCCAGGGTCACAGATGTGGTGGGATGGGTACCCGAGAAAATAGGAATGCAGGGCAGCTCTGTGGGTCAATGTGCCAGCTGCATACGATAGATATAATTGGAAAGTTCATGGCTTGAAATCCAAGCAAAATCTTTACATCCTTCACAGGTCGATAAATTGAACACCGCTGGTCATTATAAAGCTCGAATAACCAAGGATTGAGCACTAAATAGCCTACTGCTTAAATAGGCACCTGCTATTCAGTGCCAAGATGCCCCAAGGGTAAATGTGTGGCTCAAATGCACATGTTATGTTCGAAGGGGTCAGTATCCCTTCACATTACCGACTCAGGGACATCTTGAGGATTTGGGAGGTGCCGTGCGAACATTAATTGGCGCCTTCTGCTCCGAACACATCTTTGAATTTATTATCCATTTTCAGGTCATTCACACCCTCGGCAACTATGGTCAGATCATTGACATCCCTCTTCGTTGGCCAGCCTACATCTGGACCAAACCCTGGAACACACAATCTCTCTCTCTCTGGCTGGCTGGCCGGCACCAGAGAAGCAGAAAAAATAGCATCCTGTACAAGCCTGCTGCATGCGGTGCGCCTGTTGCCTCACCTTTGGAGCCTGTGCATACGGAGGGAGTGTCTGTTTTTTGTTTACTGTACTCTCGTCCCTGCTCTGTGAGGAACAGGGATTCTGAGTCAGGTGGCAGTAGGCTGCAGACCTTCCAACTCATACGGTGCCAGTGTGTCACCTGTCTGATATCGGCTCCCATCACAAGGTCACCCATTGCGGAGCTGAAATCACAGGGTGTGCAAACAATTAGCTGGAAACCCGTGCAGAGAGCAGGTTTCCAGCTAATTGTTTGGATGCTCTGAGCAGCTGATGTCCATTACGGAGTGTGAAACCTCCCCAGGACGTCGGCGGCAGCCTCCACTTTGTTTTTAGGTTGAGCCTGGGCAGCGAATGCACTGCTCACCGAAGCATGCTGTATTGAGGTACGGCATAGAAGCTCCGCCCATTTCTCCACCGATCTTTTCAATTGGCTCCTGTTTCTGTCCTTGTGAAATTGTTGTTTTTCATTTGTGAATAAGCTTAATAGTCCCTCCTTGGTACCGCCTTGTTTGCATTTGTAACCTCCCATAATGACTGGACTTTTTACTTGTGTTGTTACACGGTCTGCTTTATAAGTCGGTGAGCACTATTTTCTTTAATGATCTTCCCCTATTCCACCCACGACATCGCAGCAGGCCGCCTGCTTTTATATTATTTGTATTTAAATTAAAGCGCGGTCCGCTATAGCAGCCACGCTTATTTAATTATTTAATTAACAGTGAGGGCCGCTTTCACTTTAGCGGCCGTGCTACACAATCTTTTAAATTCATTAATTTTTCTTCGCTTTGTGTGAAAGCGCACCATACGCGCTTTCACTTTAAATTTGGCGCCCCCCCCTTTATTTAGACCCTGCACACTGGAACCCGAATATGGCGAGCAGTGTCTGTAGAAAAGTAGGATCTGCTTCTTATGGTTACCCCCGCTTTTTGCTTGATGTTGCACTGTTTTTGACTAGTCTGACTGGGATCCCGCTAAACAGGACCCCAGTCTATCTGCTTTCTCCTCTAAATTGTCACACATGTACTTTGGTACACTCCAGATTGGATACTGGGGTACCCTTATAAGTCCCTAGTATATGGTACCCATGTACCCAGGGCATAGGTACCCCAGAGGCCTCCCATGGGCTGAAGCAGGTATTATGCCACCCATGAGAGGCCATGCAAAATGGAACTCCAGGTCTGCTACAGCAGCCTGTGTAAGTTGGTGCTTGCACCACTTACTTTAGACATAGGTTCACTATATCTATAGGTCACTACACTTAAAACTTATAAGTCACCTCTGTAGCAGGCCTTATCAATCCTGAAGGCAGGGTGCTGGGTTTTTAGTGAGAGGGTGCCCCTGCATGAGCAGAGCCTCTCTGCAGCCTTCAGAGACCATTCTCCCGGGTTGTCTGTGACTCAGCCGGACATATAGGTAGAGGTGCATTATAACCTCGCGGTAAATGCTACCTCGAAAACGGCTGCATAGAAACATATCGTGTTTGGTATCAAACACCTTGGAATCATACCTCCACACCGATAACCAGTGTGGGAGGTATGATTTCACCCTTCTGAAGCGAGCTTCGTGGGGTCACTGGTCTATCCGGTGCCAGCCTTCTCGACCCGGTCAGCACAAAATGGATGCTACCGACCAGAGACACACTTCTGCCCTCCTGCTGCTGAGCCAAGCTCGAGCAGAGGAAGGCAGCACAATAGGCATCCTGTCACAGGGAGGTGTGACCACCTCCCAGACAGGGTTTAGTGTATTGGGGCTGGGTGGGAGCACTCTGAAAGTGCCTGAAAGTCTGCACCCAGGGCACATTCGGTGTCCCTGTGCATAGTCCAGCTCTAACCAGTTCTGGGAGCCATTGGCTCCTGCTCTGGCGTGAAACTGGACAAAGGACATGGGTGTAACCACCCCTCTGTCCTGACCCCACCCTAGGAGGGTCCCCCAAATCTGTCCAACCCTCTTCCGTGGGTACATAAGGGCTTACCTGGCTGTAAGACTTTAGATTTGACGTGGACAAGATTCTACAAGAAGAAACCACTGACCTTCGACCGTCTGGACACTCTGGACTTTGCTGGACTTCCACTGGGCCCGACTTCGTCTCCCTCTCCGTCCAAAGCTTTGTCTATGCCCTTGCTCCATACAGGCTCCATGCAGGACCTGTGGTGCACTAAACAACTGAAGAATCTCCTTTGGAGTGAAGGAGTCACTCCCCTGCTGTTGCAGGCACCGTAACGCAACTGACCAGTCTGCTGCTCCTGAGCTCCTGCGGACCCCGAAGATTTCAGCAACACAGGAGGTGGGTTTTCGCAGGTCCCTGAGATTGATCTGCCCTCTCAGCAAGCTTGAGGCCAGTATCCCTCGTGGGGACTGCATAACCCGAACCTCTGTGCACTGCATCCATTTCCAATTGCATATGCTTGTTGGCAATTCCCGAGCTTGTGCATTGGACTCTGTGTAGTCCTGACCCTGAGCAGTATTTGCACCAAAGAACTCCGGCCTCCTCACACTGAGTGCTCCGTGGGCTGGTACTTTGCAATATTGCCCGAGGTCCCCTCGCGACTCCTGGTCCTTCGGCCTGTGTGTCTCTCTGAGGGTCATCTTGATTTCTGTTGGGCTTTTCTGGTTGCTCTAGATGTGCCCTGACTCTCCATTGCTTGGCGAGTCCCCTGTACCTTGCTGGTCCACACTGTAACCTGCTTGACCTTCCTTCATGGGTTGCTTTTGCCAAGGCTTGTTGGTGCTCCAGCCGGACACCGACCCCTCAGCACTCGACATCCTTTGTGGGACAGTTCACCTCTGGCTCCTGGTTGTCCTCGACATCTCCTGGTCCTCGTGGCTGCAGAGTCAAGCATCCCTTCTTCACACCTGACATCGGTGGGCATTCATCTACCAAGCCCCTGGTCACTCTGAAGTGACCCAGACTCTGTCCCCTCTGCTTTCAGGTTCCTTCCTTCCCGAATCCAGGCTTGGACTCCACCGGACCCTTTTCACCTTCACAGCAGTAGTACTTCTTCACAGCCCTCCATTGAGAACGACAGCAGTTTCCGACGCCACTTCAGACCGATGCACCCGGCTCCCCTGGGATAGGTAACTCGGGTACTACGGTATCCACGGGTGGGGTGGCTCTTCAAACTCTTAAGTTCCAAAGGGTTCGCTCAAAGTCCTCCTAGAAGGGTCCTTAAACTTTAAAAGTGTAACCGCGACTTCCCCATAGAATTGAACGGAGCCCGCGGTCGTGTTCCCACACTGCACCCGTCCTCCGTGGGGTCCCTAGCTACTCATCTTGGGTGGTTCCTTGGGGTCCCAACAATTCTACGTGCTCCAGACCTGGTCTTGATCTCAGTCGTGACTGTTATACCACTATATTAGTATATGGTTTGGTCTCCCCTTGGAGCCCACTGTGTATTGTGCTACTTACAACTGTTCTATTGATCGTGTATTGTGTGCTTTGTGTTCTATCCTCGTGTAGAGGATAGTAGAGAGTGTTATATTAATAAATACATATTTTTATATAACTACTGTGTGGTTCTCCTTTCATTTAGTCAATATAGGAGGTGATGTTCTGGTAAAACAAGCTGCTTTACATTCCTTTAAGAATAAGCCTGAAGGCTGCTCTCCGCAGCTACCACTAGGATAGCTTTCTAAAGGTTATCTTTGACCTCATACATCATAAGGGTCGTTTGGACTGGTACAGGGTGCCCACTTTAATTAGTGGTCAGCATATAACTGGCCAACTTCTCACATTGGTGTGCAGCGGTTGGGATTCAAGCCTGCATTGTTTCACCAGATAAATCTCTTTGTATTGATTAACTGAAAACCACTAAAGTATTCAGGCACATATAATGCTTAAAGATTAGAATAAGTAAGTTCTACTGAACTTGGGGTTAGGTAAGTTAAGGGTCTAGCACACCCTTTCTCCAACCTAAGAGAGTTTAGTTCCCACTAGGTTAGGTAGGTGCATACACCACACCACACTAGTATGTCTTCTAATGGAGAAGCCAGTGGCTCTCTGCCTTCTAGGTACAATGGTCTCACATTTCAGGATTTGAAAGCCATGTGTGCTTCTAGGAAGCTGAAGACAGGGAGAAATGCCAACACGCAACGTCTCATTGAGGTGTTACTCTTAGATGACCTTAGAAAGACCCCAGGGTCAGATGAGGTAGAAAGAGTGGGTGGGGCAGGGAATGAAGACAGGTCAGGAGGTGACACCTTTTATGACCTAGACTCAAACCCTGACCAGGAGGATCAAGATGATTCCAACCTGGACAACCTAGATCTTCAGGAAGAGGGTGGAGAAGGACCCAGTGGCCCTCTCTTTATTCCTCCAGGAAGAGTGCAGAGTTTACCCAGGAGATCTAGATCTTCCTCTGCAGAATCTGACCATCCAGGACATTCTATAGGGACCTCCATATCCCATAAGAGAGATAACTCTTATGAAAGGCAGTGCCAATTTCTAGAGCTTGAGAAAGTCAAGCTTAGGCTCAGGCAAGAGCAATTGGCCCTAGATAAGGAATCCTTAGAAGTCCAGAAGGCTAGAAAGAAATTGGGACTAGAGTCCCATGGTGGCAGCAACAGTGTCCCTAGGATTAAGGAGTATACTTATGACCATAGGAACCTGAGCAAGATAGCCCCTCCCTACCATATTGGGGACTGGGGATGACATTCACAAATGGATAACTGCTTTGGAGAGGGCCTGTAAAGTACAGAAGGTCCCTCAAGAGCAGTGGGCAGCTATCTTGTGGCTCTCCTTTGCTGACAAAGGTAGAGATAAGCTCCTCACTGTTAGAGAAGAGGATGCTAACAACTATTCAGCCCTGAAGAGTGCTCTCATTGATGGGTTTGGCTTAACCACTGAACAGTACAGGATTAAGTTCAGAGACACCCAGAAGACACAGACTCAGGACTGGGTAGACTTTGTAGATTGTGCTACTAAGGCTCTGGAAGGCTGGTTACTTGGCAGCAAAGTGAATGATTTCAAGGGATTGTACAATTTGAATATGAGGGAGCAGATCCTTAATAATTGCCAAAATCAGTTGTTGCATCAGTACTTGGTTGACTCTGATCTGACTTCTCCCCAAGAATTGGGAAAGAAGGCAGATAGGTGGGTCAGAACCAGGGTGAAGCAGAAAACCCAGACCACAGGTGGTGACCAGAAGAAGAAAGAGGCTAAAACTTCAGATAAGGGTGGGGAGAAGGGTAAAGACCAGAAGTCTTCATCAGGGCCCCAAAAACCTGCATCTGGGGGGAGTCACAGTCTAACAAAGGTAAAGGCAAAAAGAAACCTTGGTGCTTCCTGTGTAAGGAGAAAACCCATTGGACAAAAGATGCCAGTTGTCCAAGGGCCAAGGATCCTCCTACCACCACCACTGCCCCTAAGGCAACTGTTCCCCCTAGTTCAGCTCAAAGTGGTGGTACAGGGAACAAGGGTATAGTAGGGTTAACCCTGGGATCTGAGCTGGGTTCTGGCTTAGTCAGAACTCCAGCTCAGGCTGTTTTGGTCTGTGATGGAGGCATGGATATTGCCTCCCTATTTGTCAGTCCCAGTAATCTTGGCAAATACAGACAACAGCCTTTAATCAATGGCAAGGAGGCCATGGCATATAGAGACACAGGAGCTAGTGTCACATTGGCGACAAGAGACCTTGTGGGCCCTGACCAGATCATACTTGGTGAGATGTACCAAGTGACCAATGCTAACAATGTCAGGACAGACCATTCCTTGGCAGTTGTTAATTTCAGCTGGGGAGGGGTAACTGGCCCTAAGAAGGTTGTGGTTAGCTCAGACCTCCCTGTGGAATGCTTGTTGGGCAATGATTTGGAAACTTCAGTCTGGGCTGAAGTGGAACTCAGGTCACATGCAGCAATTTTGGGCATCTCTGCAGATGTGTTTGCTGTGACTAGGTCACAGGCCAAACTGTCTTCAACTGAGCAGGCCCTGGATCCTGGAAAAATGGACCAGGTGCCTTCCAAGAGAAGGAGCAGTAGGGGTAAGGCAGTGTCTTCCCCCCAGACTCAGAGTGAGGATCAGTCTCCTGAGGGAGATGACCCCAGTCCCTGTGAAGGAACTGTCTCAGAGGAACTTGAGCCTGATCAGGTTGAGTTCTTGGGTCCAGGGGGCCCTTCCAGGGCAGAACTGAGTCAGGAGCAGCACAGCTGCCCCTCTCTTGAAACCCTCAGACAGCAAGCTGCTGCTGAGGCTGCTGGGAGTGCCAGTGGGTCTCACAGGATCTACTGGGATGAAGGACTCCTTTACTCAGAGGGTAGAGACCCCAAGCCTGGTGCTACCAGGAGGTTGGTTATACCTCTGAAGTTTAGGGGCTTCCTACTGACACTGGCACATGATATCCCTTTATCAGGACACCTAGGCCAAAGTAAGACTTGGGACAGGCTTGCCCCTCACTTTCACTGGCCTCACATGTCAGAGGACACAAAGGAGTTTTGTCGCTCCTGTACCACCTGTCAAGCCAGTGATAAGGCAGGTGGTACCACAAAGGCCCCCCTGATACCACTACCTGTGGTTGGGGTTCCCTTTGAGAAGGTTGGGATTTACATAATTGATCCCATGGATCCTCCAACTGCATCTGGGCACAGATATATTCTAGTGGTGGTGGACCATGCCACTAGGTACCCAGAAGCAATACCCCTTAGAACCACCACAGCTCCTGTGGTGGCCAAGGCCCTCCTGGGAATTTTTTCCAGAGTAGGGTTCCCTAAGGAGGTCTTAACTGACAGAGATGCAAACTTCATGTCCAGTTACATTGCTGCCATGTGGAAGGAGTGTGGAGTAAATTACACATTTACCACACCCTATCACCCACAATGCAATGGGTTAGTTGAGAGATTCAACAAAACCCTGAAGGGCATGATCATGGGCCTCCCAGAAAAGCTTAGGCGAAATTGGGATGTCCTGTTGCCCTGCCTTCTCTTTGCCTACAGAGAGGTTCCTCAGAAGGGGGTTGGCTACAGCCCTTTTGAACTTTTGTTTTGACATCCAGTGAGGGGTCCCTTATCTTTAGTGAAGGAGGGATGGGAGTTACCTCTCAAACCACCTAAGCAAGACATAGTGGACTATGTACTTGGTCTCCGCTCCAGGATGGCTGAGTATATGAAGAAGGCAAGTAAAAACCTTGAGGCTAGCCAATAATTACAGAAAGCTTGGCATAACCAAAAGGCTGTGCTGACTGTGTACCAGCCAGGACAGAAGGTATGGGTGTTGGATCCTGTGGCCCCAGCAGCTCTCCAGGGCAAGTGGAGTGGACCCCATACCATTCTTGAGCAGAAGGGAGAGGTCACCTACCTGGTGGACCTTGGAACTCCCAGGAGCCCCCACAGGGTGCTCCATGTGAACAGGCTCAAGCCATATGTTGACAGGGCAGACATGGGCTTGCTCATGGCTACTGATGAGGGACAGGAGGAAGAGAGTGACCCACTCCCTGACCTCCTCTCACAGAACCCTGATGATGGCTCAGTTGATGGTGTAGCCTTGGCAGGCAGCCTCACTGAGCAGCAACAGACTGATTGCAGGAATGTCCTCAATCAGTACAGACATATGTTCTCCCTGACTCCTAGTCAGACCACTTGGTGTACCCATGAAGTGGACACAGGTGAAAGTCTACCTGTTAAAAATAAGATTTACAGGCAACCTGACCATGTCAGGGACTGCATCAGGACTGAGGTCCAAAAGATGCTGGAATTGGGAGTCATTGAACCCTCAGATAGCCCTTGGGCTAGTCCAGTAGTCCTGGTACCCAAACCTCATACCCAGGGTGGTAAGAGAGAAATGAGGTTTTGTGTAGACTACAGGGGGCTCAATGCAGTCACTAGGACTGATGCTCATCCTATTCCTAGGGCAGATGAGCTCATTGATACTTTGGCCTCAGCCAAGTTCTTGAGTACATTTGACCTCACAGCTGGATATTGGCAAATCAGACTAGCTGAGGATGCCAAACCCAAAACAGCATTTTCAACCCCGAGTGGGCATTATCACTTTGTGGTGATGCCCTTTGGCTTGAAACATGCACCTGCCACATTTCAAAGGTTGGTGAATAAAGTTCTCACAGGCCTGGAAGACTACAGTGCAGCTTATCTTGATGATATTGCTGTCTTTAGTTCCACCTGGGAGGATCACTTGGTCCACCTAAGAAATGTTCTGGAGGCCCTGCAAAAGGCAGGCCTCACTATCAAGGCCACCAAGTGCCAGATAGGGCAGAGTCAGGTTGTGTACCTGGGCCACCTTGTGGGTGGAGGCCAGGTTCAACCCTTGCAGAGCAAAATCCAGACCATCATGGACTGGGTTGCTCCAACTACCCAGACTCAGGTCAGAGCTTTCTTGGGTCTGACTGGGTACTATATGAGGTTTGTTAAGGGATATGGATCCATAGTGACCCCCTTAAATGATCTGACCTCTAAAAGAATGCCTAAGAATGTTCAGTGGACAGATAGCTGTCAGAAGGCATTTGATGACCTGAAGCAGGCCATGTGCACTGCTCCCATTCTGCAAAGTCCTGACTATTCCAAACAATTCATTGTTCAAACTGATGCATCTGAGTTGGGGGTAGGGGCTGTGTTATCACAACTGAATGAAGAGGGTCAGGATCAGCCAGTAGCTTTTCTAAGCAGAAGGCTGACCCCCTGAGAGAAACTTTGGTCAGCTATTGAGAGGGAAGCCTTTGCTGTGGTTTGGGCTCTGAAGAAGCTGAGGCCATACTTGTTTGGCACTCACTTCATTGTTCAGACAGACCATAAGCCCCTCTTATGGCTAAAACAGATGAAGGGTGAAAACCCCAAACTTTTGAGGTGGTCCTTTTCCCTACAGGGTATGGACTATACAGTGGAACATAGACCTGGGAGTAACCATGCCAATGCAGATGGACTCTCCAGATATTTCCACTTAGAAAATGAAGACTCAACTGGTCAAGGTTAGTCTCATGTCCTTTCGTTTTGGGGGGGTTGTGTAGGAAAGTAGGATCTGCTTCTTATGGTTACCCCCACTTTTTGCTTGATGTTGCACTGTTTTTGACTAGTCTGACTGGGATCCTGGTAAACAGGACCCCAGTCTATCTGCTTTCTCCTCTAAATTGTCACACATGTACTTTGGTACACTCCAGATTGGATACTGGGGTACCCTTATAAGTCCCTAGTATATGGTACCCATGTACCCAGGGCATAGGAACCCCAGAGGCCTCCCATGGGCTGAAGCAGGTATTATGCCACCCATGAGAGGCCATGCAAAATGGAACTCCAGGTCTGCTACAGCAGCCTGTGTAAGTTGGTGCTTGCACCACTTACTTTAGATATAGGTTCACTATATCTATAGGTCACTACACTTAATACTTATAAGTCACCCCTATACCAGGCCTTATCAATCCTGAAGGCAGGGTGCTGGGTTTTTAGTGAGAGGGTGCCCCTGCATGAGCAGAGCCTCTCTGCAGCCTTCGGAGACCATTCTCCCGGGTTGTCTGTGACTCAGCCGGACATATAGGTAGAGGTGCATTATAACCTCGCGGTAAATGCTATCTCGAAAACGGCTTCATAGAAACATATCGTGTTTGGTATCAAACACCTTGGAAACATACCTCCACACCAGTAACCGGTGTGGGAGGTATGATTCCACCCTTCTGAAGCGAGCTTCGTGGGGTCACTGGTCTATCCGGCGCCAGCCTTCTCGACCCAGTCAGCACAAAATGGATGCTGCTCACCAGAGACACCCTTCTGCCCTCCTGCTGCTGAGCCAAGCTCGAGCAGAGGAAGGCAGCACAATAGGCATCCTGTCACAGGGAGGTGTGACCACCTCCCAGACAGGGTTTAGTGTATTGGGGCTGGGTAGGAGCACTCCGAGAGTGCCTGAAAGTCTGCACCTGGGGCACATTCGGTGTACCTGTGCATAGTCCAGCTCAAACCAGTTCTGGGAGCCATTGGCTCCTGCTCTGGCGTGAAACTGGACAAAGGACATGGGTGTAACCACCCCTCTGTCCTGACCCTCCCCTAGGAGGGTCCCCCAAATCTGTCCAACCCTCTTCCGTGGGTACATAAGGGCTTACCTGGCTGTAAGACTTTAGATTTGACGTGGACAAGATTCTACCAGAAGAAACCACTGACCTTCGACCGTCTGGACACTCTGGACTTCGCTCTACTTCGACTGGGCCCGACTTCGTCTCCTCTCTGTCCAAAGCTTTGTCTGAGCCCTTGCTCCATACAGGCTCCGTGCAGGACCTGTGGTGCACTAAGGACAACTGAAGAATCTCCTTTGGAGTGAAGGAGTCACTCCCCTGCTGTTGCAGGCACAGTAACGCAACTGACCGGTCTGCTGCTCCTGAGCTCCTGCGGACTCCGAAGATTTCAGCAACACAGGAGGTGGGTTTTTGAAGGTCCCTGAGGTTGATCTGCCCTCTCAGCAAGCTTGAGGCCAGTATCCCTTGTGGGGACTGCATAACCCGAACCTCTGTGCACCGCATCCATTTGCAATTGCATATGCTTGTTGGCAATTCCCGAGCTTGTGCATTGGACTCTGTGTAGTCCTGACCCTGAGCAGTATTTGCACCAAAGAACTCCGGCCTCCGCACACTGAGTGCTCCGTGGGCTGGTACTTTACAATCTTGCCCGAGGTCTCCTTCCGACTCCTGGTCCTTCGACCTGTGGGTCTCTCTGAGGGTCATCTTGATTTCTGTGGGGCTTTCCTGGTTGCACCAGAAGTGCCCTGACTCTCCATTGCTTGGTGAGTCCCCTGGACCTTGCTGGTCCACAACGTAACCTGTTTGATCTTCCTTCGTGGGTTGCTTTTGCCAAGGCTTGTTGGTGCTCCAGCCAGACACCGACCCCTCAGCAATCGACATCCTTTGTGGGACAGTTCACCTCCAGCTCCTGGTCATCCTCGACATCTCCTGGTCCTCGTGGCTGCAGAGTCAAGCATCCCTTCTTCACACCTGAAGCACCTGACATCAGTGGGCATTCATCTACCGAGCCCCTGGTCACTCTGAAGTGACCCAGACTCTGTCCCCTCTGCTTTCAGGTTCCTTCCTTCCCGAATCCAGGCTTGGATTCCACCGGACCCTTTTCACCTTCACGGCAGCAGTACTTCTTCACAGCCCTCCATTGAGAACGACAGCAGTTTCCGATGCCACTTTAGACCTATGCACCCGGCTCCCCTGGGATAGGTAACTCGGGTACTACGGTATCCACCGGTGGGGTGGCTCTTCAAGCTGTTAAGTTCCAAAGGGTTCACTCGAATTCCTCCTAGAAGGGTCCTTAAACTTTAAAAGTGTAACCGCGACTTCTCCATAGAATTGTACGGAGCCCGCGTCGTGTTCCCACACTGCACCCGTCCTCCGTGGGGTCCCTAGCTACTCACCTTGGGTGGTTCCTTGGGGTCCCAACAATTCTACGTGCTCCAGACCTGGTCTTGATCTCAGTCGTGACTGTTAATACCACTATATTAGTATATGGTTTGGTCTCCCCCTGGAGCCCACTGTGTATTGTGCTACTTCCAACTGTTCTATTGATCGAGCATTGTGTGCTTTGTGTTCTATCCTCGTGTAGAGGATAGTAGATAGTGTTATATTAATAAATACATATTTTTATATAACTACTGCGTGGTTCTCCTTTCATTTAGTCAATATAGGAGGTGATGTTCTGGTAAAACAAGCTGCTTTACATTCCTTCAAGATTAAGCCTGAAGGCTGCTCTCCACAGCTACCACTAGGATAGCTTTCTAATGGTTATCTTTGACCTCATACATCATAAGGGTCGTTTGGACTGGTACAGGGTGCCCACTTTAATTAGTGGTCAGCATATACCAGGCCAACTTCTCACAGTGTCTAACGAAAGGGGCGTGGCCACCATTAGAGTGGTCTTGCATTCGTGAGAGTTTGAGCTATTGACATTAAAAATGACAGTGCATTTTATATATGTGCTGCTTTATTAAACACATACATAAAAGGCATTGTCATTTACAATGCCAATAGCTTAAACACTTGCAAATGCGAGACCTATTGCATTGAAAATGCTTGTTTGATGTTGGAGATGGGAGGCGGTGAACTAAAAAGTGCCTGGGGCTATAATCGGCACTAAGCTACGCCCCGTCGAGGCTCCGCCGCCACCTCACACAATGAAACATGTTCATAAATTGGCTGGTCTGAGGCTGTGATCACACTGGCCCAGCAGCGGCTCCACATGGACAGGACAATCTTGGAGGAAGCCCTGTGCTCGGCACTGCACATTGACACGGGCCTACCATCAGACCTCAGCGCAAGTGGTCTCCAGCTGGACTATTCCAGAAAAACTGGCAGACGAGTGGTCCGACCAAGCCTTCTATCCACAAACTGTGGGGTAACTAGTCTGTCATCACCTTTCGGGCATATGGTGCTGATGGGTGCTTTTATTTGTTCCTCTGCCTCTGCTGCGTGGGGCTTGTGTTCAGAGTCAGGTGGCAGCAGCTCCACAAGGGCGATGCAAGCACAGAGCGAGCACAAAATGCCAATCAATCTTTACTGCACAGTAAGAGCACATGCTGCATTAAGGCATGGGCCTGTGCAGTGGGCTGGGACTAAGCTTTTTAAAAGATTAAAGAGGTTGCTGAATCTAAGCAGAATCTAATAGGTATTTTTCTTTATCCCACTCTGTCTCTCAGATGGGGGCCATGCAAGCCTGACAGCCTAGGCTGGCTCAAAAAAAGTAAATGCACAAACTAGTTATTTTAGCCTGGGACTATCCTGAAAGCTTAATAATGGGCTCCTAGAAAGATGCTTTAAAATGTCTCTGTACTGACTTAGAATTTGGATGACTGTAGTCAAGGACAGGGATTTCAGTGCACATATCCCGAAGCAGCAGGGGCTGGGGAGAGTCTGGGAGTCCCTACTACTCGTCTTCCTTGGAGTAAGAGGCCTGTGTGAAAGGCTGTGTCTCTCTGTCACATATTACACATGGAACTGCAGGTCTGTGGACCAGGGATCCAGTCACATATCTACACGGACCAGTAAGGGCTAAGGAGTAAAGCGGAATATTACTGTCACTAACCTCACGTGGAGTAATAGGTCTGTGAAGGAGGGCGGAGTTCCACTGCCATATATTGCATATGTTAGAGCAGAGCCTGAGAGAGCCCTTTACATACCTCACTTGGATATCACAGGCCTGTGAAGGCGGGTTGAGTTTCTACGTCACATATTACTTGTGTAACAGCAGGACTGTGGAGCAGGGATCCTGTCTCATCTCTGTGAACTAGTAAGGGCTGAAGAGTTGAGCTGAATGTAACTGTCATTAACCTCCTGTGCAATAGTAGGTCTTTGTAGAAGGGCAGAGTGTTACTCTCACATGTCCCTCACGGTAATGCAGGGGATGTGAACCATGGAGAAGGGCAGAGTGTTCCTCTCACAAATCCCTCACAGTAAAGCAAGGGCTGTGGTCTGTGGAGAAGGGCAGAGTGTTCCTCTCACACATCCCTCACAGTAAAGCAAATGCTGTGGTCTTTGTAGAAGGGCAGAGTGTTCCTCTCACACATCCCCTACAGTAAAGCAAGGGCTGTGGTCTGTGGAGAAGGGTAGAGTGTTCCTCTCACACATCCCTCACGGTAAAGCAAGGGCTGTAGTCTGTGGAGAAGAGCAGAGTGTTCCTCTCACACATCCCCTACAGTGAAGCAAGGGCTGTGGCCTGTGAAATAGGGTGGAGTGTTCCTCTCACACATCCCTCACGGTAAAGCAAGGGCTGTAGTCTGTGGAGAAGAGCAGAGTGTTCCTCTTTCACATCCCCTACAGTAAAGCACATGCTGTGGTCTTTGTAGAAGGGCAGAGTGTTTCTCTCACACATCCCCTACAGTTAAGCAAGGGCTGTGGCCTGTGAAATAGGGCGGAGTGTTCCTCTCACTCATCCCTCATGGTAAAGCAAGGGCTGTAGTCTGTGGAGAAGAGCAGAGTGTTCCTCTCACATATCCCCTACAGTGAAGCAAGGGCTGTGGCCTGTGAAATAGGGCGGAGTGTTCCTCTCACACATCCCCTACAGTAAAGCAAGGGCTGTGGTCTGTGGAGAAGAGCAATGTTCCTCTCACACATCCACTACAGTAAAGCAAGGGCTGTGGTCTGTGGAACAGGGCAGAGTGTTCTTCTCACACATCCCCTACAGTAAAGCAAGGGCTGTGGCCTGTGAAATAGGGCGGAGTGTTCCTCTCACACATCCCCTACAGTGAAGCAAGGGCTGTGGCCTGTGAAATAGGGCGGAGTGTTCCTCTCACACATCCCCTACAGTAAAGCAAGGGCTGTGGCCTGTGAAATAGGGCGGAGTGTTCCTCTCACACATCCCCTACAGTAAAGCAAGGGCTGTGGTCTGTGGAGAAGAGCAATGTTCCTCTCACACATCCCCTACAGTAAAGCAAGGGCTGTGGCCTGTGAAATAGGGCGGAGTGTTCCTCTCACACATCCCCTACAGTAAAGCAAGGGCTGTGGTCTGTGGAGAAGAGCAATGTTCCTCTCACACATCCACTACAGTAAAGGAAGGGCTGTGGTCTGTGGAACAGGGCAGAGTGTTCTTCTCACACATCCCCTACAGTAAAGCAAGGGCTGTGGTCTGTGGAACAGGGCAGAGTGTTCTTCTCACACACCCCCTACAGTAAAGCAAGGGCTGTGGTCTGTGGAACAGGGCAGAGAGTTCTTCTCACACATCCCCTACAGTAAAGCAAGGGCTGTGGTCTGTGGAACAGGGTAGAGTGTTCTTCTCACACATCCCCTACAGTAAAGAAAGGGCGGTGGCATGTGGAGAAGGGCAGAGTGTTCTTCTCACTCATCATTTACGTAAAGAAAGAGATGTGGTGTGTGCAGAAGGCAGAGTATTCCTCTCACACATCCCTCATGGTAAAGCAGGGGCTGAGGCCTGTGGAGAAAGGGAAGAGTGTTCCTCTCACACATCACCTACAGTAAAGAAATGACTATGGCCTGTGAAATAGGGAAGAGTGTTCCTCTTTCACATCCCCTACAGTAAAGCAGGGGATGCGGTCTGTGGTGAAGGGCAGAGTGTTCCTCTCACACATCCCTCACGGTAAAGCAAGATCTGTGGCCTGTGGAATAGGGCAGAGTGTGCCCCTCACACATTCCCTACAATAAAGCAAGGGCTGTGGCCTGTGGAGAAGGTCAGAGTGTTCCTCTCACACATCCCCTACACTAAAGCAAGAGTTGTGTGCTGTGAAACAGGGCAGAGTGTTCCTCTCACACATCCCCTACAGTAAAGCAAGGGGATGTGGCCTGTGGAGAAGGGCAGACTCTTCCTCTCACACATCCCCTACAGTAAAGCAGGGAATGTGGTCTGGAGAGAAGGGGAGAGTGTTCCTCTCACTCATCCCCTACAAAAAAGAAAGGGCAGTGGCCTGTGGAGAAGGGCAGAGTGTTCCTCTCACACATCCCCTACAGTAAAGCAGGGGATGTGGCCAGTGGAGAAGGGCAGAGTGCACCTCTCACACATCCCCTACAGTAAAGAAAGGGCTGTGGTCTGTGGAGAATGACAGAGCATTCCCCTCACACATCCTCTAAGGTAAAGTAAGGGCTGTGACCTGTGGAGAAGGTCAGAGTGTTCCTCTCACACACCCCTACAGTAAAGCAGGGGCTGTAGTCTTTGGAGAAGAGCAGAGTGTTCCTCTCACACATCCCCTACAGTGAAGAAAGGGCTGTGGTCTGTGGAGAAGGACAGAGCATTCCCCTCACACATCCTCTAAGGTAAAGTAAGGGCTGTGACCTGTGGAGAAGGTCAAAGTGTTCCTCTCACACACCCCTACAGTAAAGCAGGGGCTGCGGCCTGTGGAGAAGGGCAGAGTATTTCTCTCACACATCTCCTAGGACTGTGGTCTGTGGAGAAGGGCAGAGTGTTCCTCTCACACATCCCCTAGGTCTGTGACCTGTGGAGTAGGGCAGACTGTCCCCCTCAGGCATCTCTTTGCAAACCTGTAACGAGCCCTTGTCTACTGAGAAGTCAGAAAATATACCTTGATACGTACCCTCCATGGTTTCACAACGCCCCCTTGATAAAACTGGCATTTCAAATGCTTGAGCTCGGAAAACAGAAAATAGAAATTGTTATTTCAGAGCTCTCGAGGTATAAACAGTGTACACTGGGGCAGGTGTGGAGTCCATGTGCGCGTGAATCCCAAAGAGGTCCCCCTGGCACCCCTGGACGCATGGCCCCTTGAGGCATGCAGAGCTGGACTCACAGCTTCACATGACTTTTTTTTAAGGTTCATGAACGTCACAAAGTGGCCGAAGATGAAAAACTAAAATCAGAAGAGAGCGAGGCAGTTCTTAATGCTGCGAGGGGCCACTACGAACTGCATTCTGCACCAAATTGCCCATTTGACTACCTGGTTGACTGAAGAAAGAATTGCTGCCCAGTTGCCTGTAGTGGCCTGTAGTGGCAGCTGGCATGTCCCAAGGATAGTAGGGCGGGTGGGACATTAAAAAAGAAATACATTAAAAGTCCTTACCTGTGAGAGCGACGTCCTTCTCGGTGGTCTTCTCTCCTCGAGGCAGGCAGGGTCCAAACCCCCAAGCCAATCCTGGCGCGGCTCTCACCTGCATGAGAGCAGTTCCAGGTTTGATGGGAGCGGCCTCTATCAGCACATCAGCACTCAGAAGAGCACTGGAGGCTTTTGCTTTCTGTAACCCAGCAGAGAGGTTTAAAGTGCACATGTGTGCCTGGCCGTCCCAAGACAGCCGACCAAAAAGACATGTGAACTTTAAACTCAAAGGGGTATATTCACAAGAACGTGCGATAACTACCGCAAGAGTAGCGTAACGCAACTTTCAATATCGCAGCCTATCGCGGGTAAATAACCGGGTGTCAACGTGGAATTCACAACAAGGCGGTAGCATGCGATAGTCACCAGATAACGCGTGAAATGTCAGCGTGAAAATCAATGCCACGCCGAAAAAATGCGAAACGCAAACGCGAGACGTGGGTCGTGTGCTCTCCATGCCACTGGAATCAAGCTATCCTGGCTGAAGAGGGGTGAAACCCCGAAACCGGTCCTAGGATGCTTGTTTCCAGTCCAGGGAGGACCTGGCTTGGCAGTTCGGGCTGGACTGTTCCCATGAGGCACAGGGTCAAGACTGATTTGCATATGGCTGGGTTCAAACTGGAACGGCATGGTGAGCAAAAAAATGATGGATTTAGGCCCAGATCTCTGTACTGGGGTGAATGTATGACATTGTTCTGCATTCTGTCCATCAACTGTTGTTTTAGCATTTGTCACCCCGAGTGGGAAGGGTATGCCCAGACGTGGGTCCCGTGCTCTCCATGCCACTGGAATCAAGCTATCCTGGCTGAAGAGGGGTGAAACCCCGAAACCGGTCCTAGGATGCTTGTTTCCAGTCCAGGGAGGACATGGCTTGGCAGTTCGGGCTGGACTGTTCCCATGAAGCACAGGGTCAAGACTGATTTGCATATGGCTGGGTTCAAACTGGAACGGCATGGTGAGCAAAAAAACGATGGATTTAGGCCCAGATCTCTGTACTGGGGTGAATGTATGACATTGTTCTGCATTCTGTCCATCAACTGTTGTTTTTGCATTTGTCACCCCGAGTGGGAAGGGTATGCCCAGACGTGGGTCCCGTGCTCTCCATGCCACTGGAATCAAGCTATCCTGGCTGAAGAGGGGTGAAACCCCGAAACCGGTCCTAGGATGCTTGTTTCCAGTCCAGGGAGGACCTGGCTTGGCAGTTCGGGCTGGACTGTTCCCATGAGGCACAGGGTCAAGACTGATTTGCATATGGCTGGGTTCAAACTGGAACGGCATGGTGAGCAAAAAAACGATGGATTTAGGCCCAGATCGCTGTACTGGGTTGAATGTATGACATTGTTCTGCATTCTGTCCATCAACTGTTGTTTTTGCATTTGTCACCCTGAGTGGGAAGGGTATGCCCAGACGTGGGTCCCGTGCTCTCCATGCCACTGGAATCAAGCTATCCTGGCTGAAGAGGGGTGAAACCCCGAAACCGGTCCTAGGATGCTTGTTTCCAGTCCAGGGAGGACCTGGCTTGGCAGTTCGGGCTGGACTGTTCCCATGAGGCACAGGGTCAAGACTGATTTGCATATGGCTGGGTTCAAACTGGAACGGCATGGTGAGCAAAAAAACCGATGGATTTAGGCCCAGATCTCTATACTGGGGTGAATGTATGACATTGTTCTGCATTCTGTCCATCACCTGTTGTTTTTGCATTTGTCACCCCGAGTGGGAATGGTATGCCCAGACGTGGGTCCCGTGCTCTCCATGCCACTGGAATCAAGCTATCCTGGCTGAAGAGGGGTGAAACCCCGAAACCGGTCCTAGGATGCTTGTTTCCAGTCCAGGGAGGACCTGGCTTGGCAGTTCGGGCTGGACTGTTCCCATGAGGCACAGGGTCAAGACTGATTTGCATATGGCTGGGTTCAAACTGGAACGGCATGGTGAGCAAAAAACGATGGATTTAGGCCCAGATCTCTGTACTGGGGTGAATGTATGACATTGTTCTGCATTCTGTCCATCAACTGTTGTTTTTGCATTTGTCACCCCGAGTGGGAAGGGTATGCCCAGACGTGGGTCCCGTGCTCTCCATGCCACTGGAATCAAGCTATCCTGGCTGAAGAGGGGTGAAACCCCGAAACCGGTCCTAGGATGCTTGTTTCCAGTCCAGGGAGGACCTGGCTTGGCAGTTCGGGCTGGACTGTTCCCATGAGGCACAGGGTCAAGACTGATTTGCATATGGCTGGGTTCAAACTGGAACGGCATGGTGAGCAAAAAAACGATGGATTTAGGCCCAGATCTCTGTACTGGGGTGAATGTATGACATTGTTCTGCATTCTGTCCATCAACTGTTGTTTTTGAATTTGTCACCCCGAGTGGGAAGGGTATGCTCAGACGTGGGTCCCGTGCTCTTCATGCCACTGGAATCAAGCTATCCTGGCTGAAGAGGGGTGAAACCCCGAAACCGGTCCTAGGATGCTTGTTTCCAGTCCAGGGAGGACCTGGCTTGGCAGTTCGGGCTGGACTGTTCCCATGAGGCACAGGGTCAAGACTGATTTGCATATGGCTGGGTTCAAACTGGAACGGCATGGTGAGCAAAAAACGATGGATTTAGGCCCAGATCTCTGTACTGGGGTGAATGTATGACATTGTTCTGCATTCTGTCCATCAACTGTTGTTTTTGCATTTGTCACCCCGAGTGGGAAGGGTATGCCCAGACGTGGGTCCCGTGCTCTCCATGCCACTGGAATCAAGCTATCCTGGCTGAAGAGGGGTGAAACCCCGAAACCGGTCCTAGGATGCTTGTTTCCAGTCCAGGGAGGACCTGGCTTGGCAGTTCGGGCTGGACTGTTCCCATGAGGCACAGGGTCCAGACTGATTTGCATATGTCTGGTTTCAAACTGGAACGGCATGGTGAGCAAAAAAACGATGGATTTAGGCCCAGATCTCTGTACTGGGGTGAATGTATGACATTGTTCTGCATTCTGTCCATCAACTGTTGTTTTTACATTTGTCACCCCGAGTGGGAAGGGTATGCCCAGACGTGGGTCCCGTGCTCTCCATGCCACTGGAATCAAGCTATCCTGGCTGAAGAGGGGTGAAACCCCGAAACCGGTCCTAGGATGCTTGTTTCCAGTCCAGGGAGGACCTGGCTTGGCAGTTCGGGCTGGACTGTTCCCATGAGGAACAGGGTCAAGACTGATTTGCATATGGCTGGGTTCAAACTGGAACGGCATGGTGAGCAAAAAAACGATGGATTTAGGCCCAGATCTCTGTACTGGGGTGAATGTATGACATTGTTCTGCATTCTGTCCATCAACTGTTGTTTTTGCATTTGTCACCCTGAGTGGGAAGGGTATGCCCAGACGTGGGTCCCGTGCTCTCCATGCCACTGGAATCAAGCTATCCTGGCTGAAGAGGGGTGAAACCCCGAAACCGGTCCTAGGATGCTTGTTTCCAGTCCAGGGAGGACCTGGCTTGGCAGTTCGGGCTGGACTGTTCCCATGAGGCACAGGGTCAAGACTGATTTGCATATGGCTGGGTTCAAACTGGAACGGCATGGTGAGCAAAAAACGATGGATTTAGGCCCAGATCTCTGTACTGGGGTGAATGTATGACATTGTTCTGCATTCTGTCCATCAACTGTTGTTTTTGCATTTGTCACCCCGAGTGGGAAGGGTATGCCCAGACGTGGGTCCCGTGCTCTCCATGCCACTGGAATCAAGCTATCCTGGCTGAAGAGGGGTGAAACCCCGAAACCGGTCCTAGGATGCTTGTTTCCAGTCCAGGGAGGACCTGGCTTGGCAGTTCGGGCTGGGCTGTTCCCATGAGGCACAGGGTCAAGACTGATTTGCATATGGCTGGTTTCAAACTGGAACGGCATGGTGAGCAAAAAAACGATGGATTTAGGCCCAGATCTCTGTACTGGGGTGAATGTATGACATTGTTCTGCATTCTGTCCATCAACTGTTGTTTTTGCATTTGTCACCCCGAGTGGGAATGGTATGCCCAGATGTGGGTCCCTTGCTGTCCATGCCACTGGAATCAAGCTATCCTGGCTGAAGAGGGGTGAAACCCCGAAACTGGTCCTAGAATGCTTGTTTCCAGTCCAGGGAGAACCTGGCTTGGCAGTTCGGGCTGGACTGTTCCCACGAGGCACAGGGTCAAGACTGATTTGCATATGGCTGGGTTCAAACTGGAACGGCATGGTGAGCAAAAAAACGATGGATTTAGGCCCAGATCTCTGTACTGGGGTGAATGTATGACATTGTTCTGCATTCTGTCCATCAACTGTTGTTTTTGCATTTGTCACCCTGAGTGGGAAGGGTATGCCCAGACGTGGGTCCCGTGCTCTCCATGCCACTGGAATCAAGCTATCCTGGCTGAAGAGGGGTGAAACCCCGAAACCGGTCCTAGGATGCTTGTTTCCAGTCCAGGGAGGACCTGGCTTGGCAGTTCGGGCTGGACTGTTCCCATGAGGCACAGGGTCAAGACTGATTTGCATATGGCTGGGTTCAAACTGGAACGGCATGGTGAGCAAAAAACGATGGATTTAGGCCCAGATCTCTGTACTGGGGTGAATGTATGACATTGTTCTGCATTCTGTCCATCAACTGTTGTTTTTGCATTTGTCACCCCGAGTGGGAAGGGTATGCCCAGACGTGGGTCCCGTGCTCTCCATGCCACTGGAATCAAGCTATCCTGGCTGAAGAGGGGTGAAACCCCGAAACCGGTCCTAGGATGCTTGTTTCCAGTCCAGGGAGGACCTGGCTTGGCAGTTCGGGCTGGACTGTTCCCATGAGGCACAGGGTCAAGACTGATTTGCATATGGCTGGGTTCAAACTGGAACGGCATGGTGAGCATAAAAACGATGGATTTAGGCCCAGATCTCTGTACTGGGGTGAATGTATGACATTGTTCTGCATTCTGTCCATCAACTGTTGTTTTTGCATTTGTCACCCCGAGTGGGAAGGGTATGCCCAGACGTGGGTCCCGTGCTCTCCATGCCACTGGAATCAAGCTATCCTGGCTGAAGAGGGGTGAAACCCCGAAACCGGTCCTAGGATGCTTGTTTCCAGTCCAGGGAGGACCTGGCTTGGCAGTTCGGGCTGGACTGTTCCCATGAGGCACAGGGTCAAGACTGATTTGCATATGGCTGGGTTCAAACTGGAACGGCATGGTGAGCAAAAAGACGATGGATTTAGGCCCAGATCTCTGTACTGGGGTGAATGTATGACATTGTTCTGCATTCTGTCCATCAACTGTTGTTTTTGCATTTGTCACCCTGAGTGGGAAGGGTATGCCCAGACGTGGGTCCCGTGCTCTCCATGCCACTGGAATCAAGCTATCCTGGCTGAAGAGGGGTGAAACCCCGAAACCGGTCCTAGGATGCTTGTTTCCAGTCCAGGGAGGACCTGGCTTGGCAGTTCGGGCTGGACTGTTCCCATGAGGCACAGGGTCAAGACTGATTTGCATATGGCTGGGTTCAAACTGGAACGGCATGGTGAGCAAAAAAACGATGGATTTAGGCCCAGATCTCTGTACTGGGGTGAATGTATGACATTGTTCTGCATTCTGTCCATCAACTGTTGTTTTTGCATTTGTCACCCCGAGTGGGAAGGGTATGCCCAGACGTGGGTCCCGTGCTCTCCATGCCACTGGAATCAAGCTATCCTGGCTGAAGAGGGGTGAAACCCCGAAACCGGTCCTAGGATGCTTGTTTCCAGTCCAGGGAGGACCTGGCTTGGCAGTTCGGGCTGGACTGTTCCCATGAGGCACAGGGTCAAGACTGATTTGCATATGGCTGGGTTCAAACTGGAACGGCATGGTGAGCAAAAAACGATGGATTTAGGCCCAGATCTCTGTACTGGGGTGAATGTATGACATTGTTCTGCATTCTGTCCATCAACTGTTGTTTTTGCATTTGTCACCCTGAGTGGGAAGGGTATGCCCAGACGTGGGTCCCGTGCTCTCCATGCCACTGGAATCAAGCTATCCTGGCTGAAGAGGGGTGAAACCCCGAAACCGGTCCTAGGATGCTTGTTTCCAGTCCAGGGAGGACCTGGCTTGGCAGTTCGGGCTGGACTGTTCCCATGAGGCACAGGGTCAAGACTGATTTGCATATGGCTGGGTTCAAACTGGAACGGCATGGTGAGCAAAAAAACGATGGATTTAGGCCCAGATCTCTGTACTGGGGTGAATGTATGACATTGTTCTGCATTCTGTCCATCAACTGTTGTTTTTGCATTTGTCACCCCGAGTGGGAAGGGTATGCCCAGACGTGGGTCCCGTGCTCTCCATGCCACTGGAATCAAGCTATCCTGGCTGAAGAGGGGTGAAACCCCGAAACCGGTCCTAGGATGCTTGTTTCCAGTCCAGGGAGGACCTGGCTTGGCAGTTCGGGCTGGACTGTTCCCATGAGGCACAGGGTCAAGACTGATTTGCATATGGCTGGGTTCAAACTGGAACGGCATGGTGAGCAAAAAACGATGGATTTAGGCCCAGATCTCTGTACTGGGGTGAATGTATGACATTGTTCTGCATTCTGTCCATCAACTGTTGTTTTTGCATTTGTCACCCCGAGTGGGAATGGTATGCCCAGACGTGGGTCCCGTGCTCTCCATGCCACTGGAATCAAGCTATCCTGGCTGAAGAGGGGTGAAACCCCGAAACCGGTCCTAGGATGCTTGTTTCCAGTCCAGGGAGGACCTGGCTTGGCAGTTCGGGCTGGACTGTTCCCATGAGGCACAGGGTCAAGACTGATTTGCATATGGCTGGGTTCAAACTGGAAAGGCATGGTGAGCAAAAAACGATGGATTTAGGCCCAGATCTCTGTACTGGGGTGAATGTATGACATTGTTCTGCATTCTGTCCATCAACTGTTGTTTTTGCATTTGTCACCCCGAGTGGGAAGGGTATGCCCAGACGTGGGTCCCGTGCTCTCCATGCCACTGGAATCAAGCTATCCTGGCTGAAGAGGGGTGAAACCCCGAAACCGGTCCTAGGATGCTTGTTTCCAGTCCAGGGAGGACCTGGCTTGGCAGTTCGGGTTGGACTGTTCCCATGAGGAACAGGGTCAAGACTGATTTGCATATGGCTGGGTTCAAACTGGAAAGGCATGGTGAGCAAACAAACAATGGATTTAGGCCCAGATCTCTGTACTGGGGTGAATGTATGACATTGTTCTGCATTCTGTCCATCAACTGTTGTTTTTGCATTTGTCACCCCGAGTGGGAAGGGTATGCCCAGACGTGGGTCCCGTGCTCTCCATGCCACTGGAATCAAGCTATCCTGGCTGAAGAGGGGTGAAACCCCGAAACTGGTCCTAGAATGCTTGTTTCCAGTCCAGGGAGAACCTGGCTTGGCAGTTCGGGCTGGACTGTTCCCACGAGGCACAGGGTCAAGACTGATTTGCATATGGCTGGGTTCAAACTGGAACGGCATGGTGAGCAAAAAAACGATGGATTTAGGCCCAGATCTCTGTACTGGGGTGAATGTATGACATTGTTCTGCATTCTGTCCATCAACTGTTGTTTTTGCATTTGTCACCCTGAGTGGGAAGGGTATGCCCAGACGTGGGTCCCGTGCTCTCCATGCCACTGGAATCAAGCTATCCTGGCTGAAGAGGGGTGAAACCCCGAAACCGGTCCTAGGATGCTTGTTTCCAGTCCAGGGAGGACCTGGCTTGGCAGTTCGGGCTGGACTGTTCCCATGAGGCACAGGGTCAAGACTGATTTGCATATGGCTGGGTTCAAACTGGAACGGCATGGTGAGCAAAAAACGATGGATTTAGGCCCAGATCTCTGTACTGGGGTGAATGTATGACATTGTTCTGCATTCTGTCCATCAACTGTTGTTTTTGCATTTGTCACCCCGAGTGGGAAGGGTATGCCCAGACGTGGGTCCCGTGCTCTCCATGCCACTGGAATCAAGCTATCCTGGCTGAAGAGGGGTGAAACCCCGAAACCGGTCCTAGGATGCTTGTTTCCAGTCCAGGGAGGACCTGGCTTGGCATTTCGGGCTGGGCTGTTCCCATGAGGCACAGGGTCAAGACTGATTTGCATATGGCTGGTTTCAAACTGGAACGGCATGGTGAGCAAAAAAACGATGGATTTAGGCCCAGATCTCTGTACTGGGGTGAATGTATGACATTGTTCTGCATTCTGTCCATCAACTGTTGTTTTTGCATTTGTCACCCCGAGTGGGAATGGTATGCCCAGATGTGGGTCTCGTGCTCTCCATGCCACTGGAATCAAGCTATCCTGGCTGAAGAGGGGTGAAACCCCGAAACCGGTCCTAGGATGCTTGTTTCCAGTCCAGGGAGGACCTGGCTTGGCAGTTCGGGCTGGACTGTTCCCACGAGACACAGGGTCAAGACTGATTTGCATATGGCTGGGTTCAAACTGGAACGGCATGGTGAGCAAAAAAACGATGGATTTAGGCCCAGATCTCTGTACTGGGGTGAATGTATGACATTGTTCTGCATTCTGTCCATCAACTGTTGTTTTTGCATTTGTCACCCCGAGTGGGAAGGGTATGCCAAGACGTGGGTCCCGTGCTCTCCATGCCACTGGAATCAAGCTATCCTGGCTGAAGAGGGGTGAAACCCCGAAACCGGTCCTAGGATGCTTGTTTCCAGTCCAGGGAGGACCTGGCTTGGCAGTTCGGGCTGGACTGTTCCCATGAGGAACAGGGTCAAGACTGATTTGCATATGGCTGGGTTCAAACTGGAACGGCATGGTGAGCAAAAAACGATGGATTTAGGCCCAGATCTCTGTACTGGGGTGAATGTATGACATTGTTCTGCATTCTGTCCATCAACTGTTGTTTTTGCATTTGTCACCCTGAGTGGGAAGGGTATGCCCAGACGTGGGTCCCGTGCTCTCCATGCCACTGGAATCAAGCTATCCTGGCTGAAGAGGGGTGAAACCCCGAAACCGGTCCTAGGATGCTTGTTTCCAGTCCAGGGAGGACCTGGCTTGGCAGTTCGGGCTGGACTGTTCCCATGAGGCACAGGGTCAAGACTGATTTGCATATGGCTGGGTTCAAACTGGAACGGCATGGTGAGCAAAAAACGATGGATTTAGGCCCAGATCTCTGTACTGGGGTGAATGTATGACATTGTTCTGCATTCTGTCCATCAACTGTTGTTTTTGCATTTGTCACCCCGAGTGGGAAGGGTATGCCCAGACGTGGGTCCCGTGCTCTCCATGCCACTGGAATCAAGCTATCCTGGCTGAAGAGGGGTGAAACCCCGAAACCGGTCCTAGGATGCTTGTTTCCAGTCCAGGGAGGACCTGGCTTGGCAGTTCGGGCTGGACTGTTCCCATGAGGCACAGGGTCAAGACTGATTTGCATATGGCTGGGTTCAAACTGGAACGGCATGGTGAGCAAAAAAACGATGGATTTAGGCCCAGATCTCTGTACTGGGGTGAATGTATGACATTGTTCTGCATTCTGTCCATCAACTGTTGTTTTTGCATTTGTCACCCCGAGTGGGAATGGTATGCCCAGACGTGGGTCCCGTGCTCTCCATGCCACTGGAATCAAGCTATCCTGGCTGAAGAGGGGTGAAACCCCGAAATCGGTCCTAGGATGCTTGTTTCCAGTCCAGGGAGGACCTGGCTTGGCAGTTCGGGCTGGACTGTTCCCATGAGGCACAGGGTCAAGACTGATTTGCATATGGCTGGGTTCAAACTGGAACGGCATGGTGAGCAAAAACGATGGATTTAGGCCCAGATCTCTGTACTGGGGTGAATGTATGACATTGTTCTGCATTCTGTCCATCAACTGTTGTTTTTGCATTTGTCACCCCGAGTGGGAAGGGTATGCCCAGACGTGGGTCCCGTGCTCTCCATGCCACTGGAATCAAGCTATCCTGGCTGAAGAGGGGTGAAACCCCGAAACCGGTCCTAGGATGCTTGTTTCCAGTCCAGGGAGGACCTGGCTTGGCAGTTCGGGCTGGACTGTTCCCATGAGGCACAGGGTCAAGACTGATTTGCATATGGCTGGGTTCAAACTGGAACGGCATGGTGAGCAAAAAAACGATGGATTTAGGCCCAGATCTCTGTACTGGGGTGAATGTATGACATTGTTCTGCATTCTGTCCATCAACTGTTGTTTTTGCATTTGTCACCCCGAGTGGGAAGGGTATGCCCAGACGTGGGTCCCGTGCTCTCCATGCCACTGGAATCAAGCTATCCTGGCTGAAGAGGGGTGAAACCCCGAAACCGGTCCTAGGATGCTTGTTTCCAGTCCAGGGAGGACCTGGCTTGGCAGTTCGGGCTGGACTGTTCCCATGAGGCACAGGGTCAAGACTGATTTGCATATGGCTGGGTTCAAACTGGAACGGCATGGTGAGCAAAAAAACGATGGATTTAGGCCCAGATCTCTGTACTGGGGTGAATGTATGACATTGTTCTGCATTCTGTCCATCAACTGTTGTTTTTGCATTTGTCACCCCGAGTGGGAAGGGTATGCCCAGACGTGGGTCCCGTGCTCTCCATGCCACTGGAATCAAGCTATCCTGGCTGAAGAGGGGTGAAACCCCGAAACCGGTCCTAGGATGCTTGTTTCCAGTCCAGGGAGGACCTGGCTTGGCAGTTCGGGCTGGACTGTTCCCATGAGGCACAGGGTCAAGACTGATTTGCATATGGCTGGGTTCAAACTGGAACGGCATGGTGAGCAAAAAAACGATGGATTTAGGCCCAGATCTCTGTACTGGGGTGAATGTATGACATTGTTCTGCATTCTGTCCATCAACTGTTGTTTTTGCATTTGTCACCCCGAGTGGGAAGGGTATGCCCAGACGTGGGTCCCGTGCTCTCCATGCCACTGGAATCAAGCTATCCTGGCTGAAGAGGGGTGAAACCCCGAAACCGGTCCTAGGATGCTTGTTTCCAGTCCAGGGAGGACCTGGCTTGGCAGTTCGGGCTGGACTGTTCCCATGAGGCACAGGGTCAAGACTGATTTGCATATGGCTGGGTTCAAACTGGAACGGCATGGTGAGCAAAAAAACGATGGATTTAGGCCCAGATCTCTGTACTGGGGTGAATGTATGACATTGTTCTGCATTCTGTCCATCAACTGTTGTTTTTGCATTTGTCACCCCGAGTGGGAAGGGTATGCCCAGACGTGGGTCCCGTGCTCTCCATGCCACTGGAATCAAGCTATCCTGGCTGAAGAGGGGTGAAACCCCGAAACCGGTCCTAGGATGCTTGTTTCCAGTCCAGGGAGGACCTGGCTTGGCAGTTCGGGCTGGACTGTTCCCATGAGGCACAGGGTCAAGACTGATTTGCATATGGCTGGGTTCAAACTGGAACGGCATGGTGAGCAAAAAAACGATGGATTTAGGCCCAGATCTCTGTACTGGGGTGAATGTATGACATTGTTCTGCATTCTGTCCATCAACTGTTGTTTTTGCATTTGTCACCCCGAGTGGGAAGGGTATGCCCAGACGTGGGTCCCGTGCTCTCCATGCCACTGGAATCAAGCTATCCTGGCTGAAGAGGGGTGAAACCCCGAAACCGGTCCTAGGATGCTTGTTTCCAGTCCAGGGAGGACCTGGCTTGGCAGTTCGGGCTGGACTGTTCCCATGAGGCACAGGGTCAAGACTGATTTGCATATGGCTGGGTTCAAACTGGAACGGCATGGTGAGCAAAAAAACGATGGATTTAGGCCCAGATCTCTGTACTGGGGTGAATGTATGACATTGTTCTGCATTCTGTCCATCAACTGTTGTTTTTGCATTTGTCACCCCGAGTGGGAAGGGTATGCCCAGACGTGGGTCCCGTGCTCTCCATGCCACTGGAATCAAGCTATCCTGGCTGAAGAGGGGTGAAACCCCGAAACCGGTCCTAGGATGCTTGTTTCCAGTCCAGGGAGGACCTGGCTTGGCAGTTCGGGCTGGACTGTTCCCATGAGGCACAGGGTCAAGACTGATTTGCATATGGCTGGGTTCAAACTGGAACGGCATGGTGAGCAAAAACGATGGATTTAGGCCCAGATCTCTGTACTGGGGTGAATGTATGACATTGTTCTGCATTCTGTCCATCAACTGTTGTTTTTGCATTTGTCACCCCGAGTGGGAAGGGTATGCCCAGACGTGGGTCCCGTGCTCTCCATGCCACTGGAATCAAGCTATCCTGGCTGAAGAGGGGTGAAACCCCGAAACCGGTCCTAGGATGCTTGTTTCCAGTCCAGGGAGGACCTGGCTTGGCAGTTCGGGCTGGACTGTTCCCATGAGGCACAGGGTCAAGACTGATTTGCATATGGCTGGGTTCAAACTGGAACGGCATGGTGAGCAAAAAACGATGGATTTAGGCCCAGATCTCTGTACTGGGGTGAATGTATGACATTGTTCTGCATTCTGTCCATCAACTGTTGTTTTTGCATTTGTCACCCCGAGTGGGAAGGGTATGCCCAGACGTGGGTCCCGTGCTCTCCATGCCACTGGAATCAAGCTATCCTGGCTGAAGAGGGGTGAAACCCCGAAACCGGTCCTAGGATGCTTGTTTCCAGTCCAGGGAGGACCTGGCTTGGCAGTTCGGGCTGGACTGTTCCCATGAGGCACAGGGTCAAGACTGATTTGCATATGGCTGGGTTCAAACTGGAACGGCATGGTGAGCAAAAAACGATGGATTTAGGCCCAGATCTCTGTACTGGGGTGAATGTATGACATTGTTCTGCATTCTGTCCATCAACTGTTGTTTTTGCATTTGTCACCCCGAGTGGGAAGGGTATGCCCAGACGTGGGTCCCGTGCTCTCCATGCCACTGGAATCAAGCTATCCTGGCTGAAGAGGGGTGAAACCCCGAAACCGGTCCTAGGATGCTTGTTTCCAGTCCAGGGAGGACCTGGCTTGGCAGTTCGGGCTGGACTGTTCCCATGAGGCACAGGGTCAAGACTGATTTGCATATGGCTGGGTTCAAACTGGAACGGCATGGTGAGCAAAAAACGATGGATTTAGGCCCAGATCTCTGTACTGGGGTGAATGTATGACATTGTTCTGCATTCTGTCCATCAACTGTTGTTTTTGCATTTGTCACCCCGAGTGGGAAGGGTATGCCCAGACGTGGGTCCCGTGCTCTCCATGCCACTGGAATCAAGCTATCCTGGCTGAAGAGGGGTGAAACCCCGAAACCGGTCCTAGGATGCTTGTTTCCAGTCCAGGGAGGACCTGGCTTGGCAGTTCGGGCTGGACTGTTCCCACGAGGCACAGGGTCAAGACTGATTTGCATATGGCTGGGTTCAAACTGGAACGGCATGGTGAGCAAAAAAACGATGGATTTAGGCCCAGATCTCTGTACTGGGGTGAATGTATGACATTGTTCTGCATTCTGTCCATCAACTGTTGTTTTTGCATTTGTCACCCCGAGTGGGAAGGGTATGCCCAGACGTGGGTCCCGTGCTCTCCATGCCACTGGAATCAAGCTATCCTGGCTGAAGAGGGGTGAAACCCCGAAACCGGTCCTAGGATGCTTGTTTCCAGCCCAGGGAGGACCTGGCTTGGCAGTTCGGGCTGGACTGTTCCCATGAGGCACAGGGTCAAGACTGATTTGCATATGGCTGGGTTCAAACTGGAACGGCATGGTGAGCAAAAAAACGATGGATTTAGGCCCAGATCTCTGTACTGGGGTGAATGTATGACATTGTTCTGCATTCTGTCCATCAACTGTTGTTTTTGCATTTGTCACCCTGAGTGGGAAGGGTATGCCCAGACGTGGGTCCCGTGCTCTCCATGCCACTGGAATCAAGCTATCCTGGCTGAAGAGGGGTGAAACCCCGAAACCGGTCCTAGGATGCTTGTTTCCAGCCCAGGGAGGACCTGGCTTGGCAGTTCGGGCTGGACTGTTCCCATGAGGCACAGGGTCAAGACTGATTTGCATATGGCTGGTTTCAAACTGGAACGGCATGGTGAGCAAAAACGATGGATTTAGGCCCAGATCTCTGTACTGGGGTGAATGTATGACATTGTTCTGCATTCTGTCCATCAACTGTTGTTTTTGCATTTGTCACCCCGAGTGGGAAGGGTATGCCCAGACGTGGGTCCCGTGCTTTCCATGCCACTGGAATCAAGCTATCCTGGCTGAAGAGGGGTGAAACCCCGAAACCGGTCCTAGGATGCTTGTTTCCAGTCCAGGGAGGACCTGGCTTGGCAGTTCGGGCTGGACTGTTCCCATGAGGCACAGGGTCAAGACTGATTTGCATATGGCTGGGTTCAAACTGGAACGGCATGGTGAGCAAAAAAACGATGGATTTAGGCCCAGATCTCTGTACTGGGGTGAATGTATGACATTGTTCTGCATTCTGTCCATCAACTGTTGTTTTTACATTTGTCACCCCGAGTGGGAAGGGTATGCCCAGACGTGGGTCCCGTGCTCTCCATGCCACTGGAATCAAGCTATCCTGGCTGAAGAGGGGTGAAACCCCGAAACCGGTCCTAGGATGCTTGTTTCCAGTCCAGGGAGGACCTGGCTTGGCAGTTCGGGTTGGACTGTTCCCATGAGGAACAGGGTCAAGACTGATTTGCATATGGCTGGGTTCAAACTGGAACGGCATGGTGAGCAAAAAAACGATGGATTTAGGCCCAGATCTCTGTACTGGGGTGAATGTATGACATTGTTCTGCATTCTGTCCATCAACTGTTGTTTTAGCATTTGTCACCCTGAGTGGGAAGGGTATGCCCAGACGTGGGTCCCGTGCTCTCCATGCCACTGGAATCAAGCTATCCTGGCTGAAGAGGGGTGAAACCCCGAAACCGGTCCTAGGATGCTTGTTTCCAGTCCAGGGAGGACCTGGCTTGGCAGTTCGGGCTGGACTGTTCCCATGAGGCACAGGGTCAAGACTGATTTGCATATGGCTGGGTTCAAACTGGAACGGCATGGTGAGCAAAAAAACGATGGATTTAGGCCCAGATCTCTGTACTGGGGTGAATGTATGACATTGTTCTGCATTCTGTCCATCAACTGTTGTTTTTGCATTTGTCACCCCGAGTGGGAAGGGTATGCCCAGACGTGGGTCCCGTGCTCTCCATGCCACTGGAATCAAGCTATCCTGGCTGAAGAGGGGTGAAACCCCGAAACCGGTCCTAGGATGCTTGTTTCCAGTCC
>CAWUFW010024173.1:0-64558 GCA_963921515.1 Calotriton arnoldi
TAGGCATCCAGCCCCCCATGAGTAGGGGTGGTAGTAGTGATGGGCATCCAGCACCCCTGAGTAGGGGTGGTGGTAGTGATAGGCATCCAGCCCCCATGGGTGGGGATGGTAGTAGTGGCAGCCATCCAGCCCCCATGAGTAGGGGTGGTAGTAGTGATGGGCATCCAGCACCTCTGAGTAGGGGTGGTGGTAGTGATAGGCATCCAGCCCCCCTGAGTAGGGGAGGTAGTAGTGATAGGCATCCAGCCCCCCATGAGTAGGGGGGTGGTAGTGATAGGCATCCAGCCCCCTGAGTAGGGGGTGGTAGTGATAGGCATCCAGCCCCCATGTGTAGGGAGGGTGGTAGTGATAGGCATCCAGCCCCCATGAGTAGGGGGTGGTAGTGATAGGCATCCAGCCCCCTGAGTAGGGGTGGTAGTAGTGATGGGCATCCAGCACCCCTGAGTAGGGGTGGTAGTAGTGATGGGCATCCAGCACCCTGAGTAGGGGTGGTGGTGGTGGCAGGAATCCAGGCCCCTATGGGTGTGTATGGCATTGGTGATGCCCATCCCACCCCTATGATTGTGCAGTTGCTAGTGTACGTCATTTGTGCATCCCTATGTGTGTGTGACATATTTTAGGTATGTGTAGTTAGTTTGTATTGTTGGTGTTAGACTTACCATCTGCGCCGTACGCGTCCGAATCGGTCCCGGTAATAGATGTAGAGTATTGGTAGGACCTGCGCGATGGGATTCATGGTTGGTTCGTCTCGTTCGGGTTTCGCGTGTCTTCGACTCGTACTCGTCGCTGGCTTGTTCGTCTCGTAGCCATGGATCGTTTAGTGACGCGAAACGGAGCTTATGTGCGGCTCTCCCGGATGCTGAAACGTGCCTGACGTAGCGACGGCTTCGGCGCGTACGGAAGACGCATCGTACTAGTCCAGCCGGAAGGTGCTGTGTATTTGGTTCCGTGCGACTCGATTCGGCGTTTACGGATCCGGCTCGGACGGAGAAAAGGAGCTGGATTGGGTAAGTTCGGCTCGCTCGTAATCTGGGCTGTTATGCGCATCGTACTTGTTCGTTCGGTAGAGTGTTCGAGTCGGTCGGGAAACACGCGTTCGGCTGGTAGTTTTTCCGGACGAATACTGTTGGGTGTGCTTCCGGCCCGAATCGGAATCGGCCCCTAAGTGCTTTGTGCACTAGGCAACAGATCTTGAAGGTAATCCACTACCGCACTGGCAACCAGTGAAGTGCATGTAGTAGAGGGATAGAGGCTGATCTCACTGGAAGGTTGTGAATGAGATGGGCCGCTGTATTCTGGACTACCTGGAGCTTGTCCAGGAGGGATTCGTTTACCGCAGCCAGGAGAGCATTTCCAAAGTCCAGGCGACTGATCACCAGTGCCTGGACTAGGGTCTTACGTACTGCCCTTGGGAGCATTGGAAAGACTCTTCGTAATAGTCTCATAACCAGGAAGCAGGAGCCAGTAATGGAAGTCACTTGGTATTTCATGGTTAGCTTCTGATCAAGTTTTATGCCCAGATTCTTCACAGAAGATTTTGGAACGGGAGGTGGTCCTAAATTCTGGCGGCCACCACACGTGAGACCATAACCGTTGAGCAGCCCCGAAGAGCATAATTTCAGTTTTGCCACCATTTAGTTGGAGAGAGTTAGCAGCCATCCATGCTGTAATAGCTTTCATGCCAGCAGTAAAATGCTCTCTCATTTCGGACGGGTCTTTATCAAAGGCTAACAGAAGTTGGGTATCGTCCGCGTGAAGCCATACGCTCTTATGATGTTTGCAAGAGGAGTGACATATATGTTGAACAGAGTAGGGCTCAAACAAGAGCCCTGGGGCACTCCTTTATTTATCACCATGGTATGTGAGCAAAAAGGTCCTAAATGAATAGTCTGAGTTCGGTCAGACAGATAGTTTCTGAACCACTGTAGCACCAGGCCCTGGATACCTATCTCCTCCAGTCTCCGTATCAATATAGGATGAGATATGGTATCGAAGGCCGCAGACAGGTCTAACAGCACCAGCATAGATGGCAGATTTTTGTCTTGACAGTTTCTGATATGGTCTGTGACAGCCAAGAGAGCAGTCTCAGTGCTGTGCGTAGGTCTGAAGCCTGACTGAGATTAATCAAGGATCTTGTTAAACTCAAGATGGTCCATTAGTTGTTTGTTGATGTTACTCTCTATTATTTTGCTAGCTCAGGGAAGAAGTGATATAGGGCGATAGTTGGAAACATCTGTAGTAGGAAGGTTACTTTTTTTCGGGATCGGGATAACCTGAGCAGCTTTCCACTCTGCTGGAAGTACGCCCGTGCTCAAGGAAAGATTCAACAGGGAGCTAAAGTGCGGAGCCAATTGCTGAAACAGCATGGCTACTCTCTTCGCAGGAATAAGATCCTGAGGAGAACCTGATTTAACCGTTTTTAGAGCGACTTGAGCGGACTCTACACTAAAAGGAGCAAACTTCTCGAGAATGCGGGGGCAGGTTTGCTTATTACCAACATACGTAGGCTCCGAGTTAAAACAGTGTGTCAAATTAGCAAGATTATTATAGATTAGATTTACTTTATCCTCCAGGTGGTCGGCAATCTGATCGCAAAGTATTTGCGATGGGGCAATATAGTTATTGCAGGCCTGAGGATTGATGAAAGAATTAAGGGTTTTAAAATGTTTCTTGGAGGAATTGCCGCGCTCACCAGTTAATTAATATTAATTAACAACCAATTAACAATTAATTAAAAATAAATTACTTCCCATCTTATACCCCTATAAACCCCACAACCCACACATAAAATGTACCCCCAAAAAATTAAAAACAAAATTAACACTATAAAATCTCAATTAAATAAATATTCATAAATAAAAAATAATCATTAATTTATTATAATTAAATTACTTCCTACCCAATCCCCTATAAACCCACAACCTGCTACAGAACTAAAAAAGCAAAATTTTATTAAAATAAAATTAATAACTACTAAAAATGTAATACATATATTAAAAAACATATATTACAAAAAAGTACATCACATACATTTAAAATATATACTAAAATACATAACACTAATTAAAATATCAAATTTTCAACAACTATACTTTTGCAAACAATATTAATGACTTCTATATTTTTGAAATCGATCTTTCTTACCTTAAATTCTATATTCTTGACCTCGATATTCTTTCTGTCGATATTTCTATGTCACGATATTTACAACTCGATATTTGTGTAAGTCGACATTTCCAACTCAATATTTTGTCTGAATACCGTCTCTAAAATAAGCTAAGAAATATACTTCTTGTAACTGCATATGAAAGTATGTTACATCCTCAGAAGCTGAAGCAGGTAAGTGTGCACAAACA
The DNA here is from genome assembly GCA_963921515.1 of Calotriton arnoldi. Lineage (NCBI taxonomy): Eukaryota > Metazoa > Chordata > Amphibia > Caudata > Salamandridae > Calotriton > Calotriton arnoldi. The sequence goes on from CAWUFW010024173.1 coordinate 3,357, forward strand.
TAGCAATCCTTAGCATCTAAAGCATGTGTTGTATTCCTGAACTAATCTAGAAAAAAACAGTGTATGTGAAATCTCAATTTGAAGCTTCTATAAATGAAGCTTTTAATTTTCTCTCATCAATTGTATGAGTAGGGGATGTAGGTGCAGGTGTCGATCTAAATGTTTCTGTCTCAGGGGTAGCACTCATACCAACTAAAATAATTATGAATGCTAAAATAATATCTATTTACATGACAGCAATCACAACTCTACACTTATTTTTGATAAAGAAACATGTTTTTCTACAGTCAGACCTTCAGTAGAATATAGCAGCAAGCAGATTTAATATTCTGTGTTGATTTCTACTTGTGCAAAATGAGCAAAACGTTAGCTCATTAACTTGTGGATATTTCATTCAGCTTATATACAATAGAATTCATGAGGCATCGCTAGCCCTCCCCGATCTCCTTCTAAGGGGCCAATTACGATGTCGGTTGGAAAGGCTCCGAATGGCATTCGGTTTGTCCGAATCCATTTTGGAACTCGCGTTTCCGACCGACTTGGAAACATTTCTGACCAACCAATTATGATGTTAGGTAACCGTTTTGTCCTTCCGACTTGGTTCCGACCGGCATTCTGAGGAACCGAGTCGGTCGGAGCCGACTCGTACGGCTCTATGGACCGCGATTCCAACCGACAGATTATGACTCAGTTTGTAAGACACGGATCAGCTGTTGGAAAGCGACTTTGGGGGCCCGTACCAGGCCCCCCTTCACCCGGAGGCCTCCAGTTGGGACCCGTGGGCGTATCCATGGGTCCCCTCTTTCCAACCATGAACAGTGTGGCAGGCACCATTGGGTGCCCACCACAGGGTGCAGGGTTTTCCGCAGCCACCCCATTTTGCAATGGGAGCCTGTGTTGTCGGTCTGAACACAGGCTCCCATTGAAGTCAATGGGAGTCCGACCGAACGATGTTTGGAAATATTGTAATCGGTCGGTCAGACTCCCCAAGTCCAATTCGGTCGGAAACCATTCTGACACCGAGTCGGTCGGAATGCTTTCCGACCGACATCGTAATGAGGCCCTAAGTATGCTAGCCCTACTCTTCTGCTGCAACAGTGGCCCTAGGGAACGCTTTTTAAATATTTTTTTGTTTTATATTCTTTACACAATAATTGTCGTTTACTTATTAGTTGTCACAGTCTTTTCCAACAGTTCTAATTTAACATAGTCCATTATTTGTATGATCAGGTATTGTTGAATGGAATCATCTGGGTGTCAATTGTCAAGTCTATTTTTTACGATTTTGTTTCAAGAGTTAGTGTGGCATAACACGAAGGCTCAAGTGGTTCTCATCTCAGTTTATTTGAATTATGGATTGTTGCATTAGGCACATTCTCTATATAATAAGTCTATTCAGGTGCTGAATACCTGCAAAGAGGTACTCTTGCTCTCTTAGATCTCCTTGGTGCCTGTTGATCTTCTGTGTCACTTATACCACTAGATTCTAATTCCTCGATGATGGTATGCATTTAGTTACACACTTGATTTCAAACTTGGCCATTCCTCTCTTTTTTTTAGTCTTTCACTCCTCACACTTGTTCCTTCACCAGGGTCATTCAGTTGCGCTGGTGGTGATTCAGCAGCTCCCTCTCTTCCAGGTCTCAGATCTTCCTCTTCAGGGGATACGTCTACACCACTTTGTGCAATTTCAAGAAGTTGGACAGGTGAGGAATTCTGATGAATGTCACCCCCCTCTGGTGTTTCAAGATATATGGACACAGGAGGTCACAGACTTGGCTCAAATGTCACCCCCTCATTAGTAGACATCTCACTCTCTGGGTGTGGGATGCATTAATTCAGTTGGGTATCCCAGCACATTTCACAGCGGTGTTAGTAATCAGGATCCCTTAATAAGGCCCTTTCCATCTTGGCTCCAAGCAGGACTTTCAAACATGCTTTTCAGCTCCTGGCTCGGAATGGCAGTGACAGCTCCAACCTGGTGGGAGCCAGTATGCACCACATCTGCTAACACAAGCAGCAGTCGAGAATCATGTCGTCTATAATATTCACAAGGGCATTTGTAGGGACAACAGGCAGTCGCCTAGCACATCACATGAGCATCTCATATGGTGACGATCATGTTCTTCTGTCAGGGGTAATTCTGAGTCTCATTAATACTAATGAGAAAGCCTCCAGCCATTTCAAAGAAGTGGATACACAAACTTTGGCCAAGCAAGATTTCAATGTTTGGTTAATCTGCTCAACTATTCTGGAAGCTTCAGGGCAGTAGCTACAATGCAATCTTTGTTCCACTTGTGGTGCCACACACAGCATTCTAAGGATCTCATTCTTAAAATGTGTCCTTCAGTCTGACTCCGGAGAAACCAGGAATCTAAATTTAGGTATGAGTTCTTGCAACAGCAGTTTGACTACAATGAGACTGTCATTTCTCTGTGTTGAGTAGGCTTCCATTCATCAGGAGAAAATGCACAAAATAATTAGGATATGTGTCAGCCCACTACAAACAGGCATTTTAATCAAATCCATCTGTATTGTATTAAAGGTTCCTCCTGATCTTCCTATGCAACTCAATGTTACTGGGGGTTCTTCTCCCTACATTCTACTGCTGAAAGGTCACACATCTATGGTATAGTTTCTCAGCTAGAACTCTAAATCAGGGATTAAACCAGTTCTGCCTAATGATCTCACCATGGTATCCCTTCTGATGTGAGCAGGGCTATGGTAATCTCTTGTCATGGGAAATAACAGACTATATGGCACCACGGGTCTTCCATCAGCTGAGACCTAAATGTAATTCGGATTCTGAAAACAACCTGCTCTAATCCATCCTTGATGCTCTGCCTCTGACAGTTCTTCCTGCAATCTCTTAATTTCCTTCCATATATCCGCTACTGACAGAAGCATTGAAAGGTTGTATCCTCGTCAGATTCATTTGCATATCCTCTCTTAAATGCACATGCCACAATTGACTGATACCAAGCAACTTCTTCTGCATATCTGTTTCCAACAGTTGAACAGTCATTTCCATCTTGTGGGCTAAGTATTTAACTATTGCAATTTCTCATTGCAATTGTAATGCTTCCAACAGTCTCATCACATATTCTCCATTTCTGATGACTGATCCAGATGAAGTCATAAATCCCCTTTGTGACGCAACTGTTACAAATCATAGACCACACCAAAGCCATACTGACTATCAGTAAATATGGTCACCCACAATCGCTCAATCAATCAATCAATCAATCAATCAATCAATCAATCAATCAATCAATCAATAGATTTGTAGAGCTTTTCTTGTCTCAGGTGCTGTCAAAGTTCAATTGATTAGCTGAAAAACCTGGTCTTTAGGGACTTTCTGAACTCTGAAAGAGATCCATACATGAAAGGGTAACTTCAGTTATGAAGTTGCAAAAGGCCGATATGGTCCTGGAGGATGGTAGGCGAGGGTGCCTCTGATGGTGGTTTGGTTGTCTGTTTGGAGTTCACAGTTGAGGTGTTCCATGGCTGGGTTGATGTTGCCATTTGTGGCGGTGCATTGGATGGATTCCTTGTGTATTATGGCGATCCTCCGCCAGGCTTGTTGATACAGTCGCGGTGGGTGATCTGGTATCCTTTGGGTATTGTGGTGGCTATGTCAGGCGTGGAAGTGGGCTTGAGCCAGGTCTCAGTGAGGAAGAGGATTTTGGGTGTGAAGCTGGAGATGAAGTCTCAGATTACTCTGAAATATAGCATGCTTCGATAAGGTCGACCAATTCTATCTCTTGTGCAGAGATAACACCTCAAATCCAGGAAGTTTCTACCACTTATTGAATTGTACAGACAGCATAACTGCTCTCAAAGTGCCCTCATTATTTCTTAGATATGAGCCATCAACACAGATTACATAGTAGGGCTCATCAAGGGGTTCATCCTAAATGTCAGGTCTTGGCTTGGTGCATAAATCTGTGACAGCAAAACAGTCTTGATCAACCTCTTCCCCATCAATTTCATTTTCAGGCAACGGTAACAGCATAGCTGGATTAAGAGTTTGACATCTCTTAAGCACGACATTTTCAGCTGCAAGAAACAATTGTTCATATTTTGTAAGTCTGCTGTTTGTCAGATATTGCATCTTAGTTCGAGTGAGCAAGATCTCAACAGAATAAGGGACCACCACTGTAAAAGGATGTCCCATTACTATATTCTCACGTCTCTCAAAACTGACACCAACCGTTGCAACTGCTTTAAGGCAGCCGGGCAGTCCTGTGGCAAGAGGGGCAAGGGTAGTTGAAAAATATGCCACAGATTTTCAAGAGTCTCCATGCAACTGAATAAGCAGTGAGAGATCTCAGGGGTTGTCGAAGGAGCGAGATGCAAAAGGGTGAGGCTAGAGCCCAACTTCCCACACCCACCTAAATGTCAAACAGCGTCAAAGCAGGGAGGTGTAATGGGGGAAGAGGGGAAGACAAGGGGAGACAATATTCCATCCAGTGACATCGTCAGTAGAATTCGGAGGCTTCCTATGAGTGTCTATAAATAATAGAAAGAGAAAACATGCATCAGTAGTGGCTAGCACTGGATGTCTTTAACATACAGTTACATTAATAAACGTATGGTTGTAGGATAGGGAGCTACCTGTACATTTCACCTCTTCCGCTAGGTAGGATTTAAATGGAAAATGGATGCTGATCAGAGGATTACCTAAACAACAAAAGAAGGTAGTCAGGTATGTATTCAAGTGCTGTATGATTATATGTTATGAAACTCTAGAAACCACTATCCTCTTTTCTAAAAAAGATGACTCAAAAATGCCCCAAATAAATCATTAATAAAAATATTCAGCCATAAACAATCTGGTTTAGATAAGTTCCCAATTAACAAACATCACGAAAAGGTGTGGGGCTAAATAGGATATATGGGTTCCTTTCCTTTGCACTGAAGTCTTTGTGGTATCTTTATATTTTTTGGCTGATGCAAAAGAAAAACAAGATCTCCACCTCATACGGAAAACCAAGTTCAGATAAGATATATATAATTACTACAATATTGGTGTCTCTTATAGCTTACTTATAAATATTTGTATAAATATTTGATTGTTCTCATATTTAGAACTGAAATAGTAAAATAGCTGGCGTTTACCAAGAAATGGGGGCCAGCGTGGAATCAGGAGCTGAATTATTTTGAAAAAGAAGGGGTCCCCTGCAATGAAATGGCTCGGCAAGAGCAGGGATAATAACATAAAATGTACAATAAATCTGAGGCAAGTTAATATACAATGGAATTGGGGGCACAAAAGAACACAATACGACTAATTGTTCTTATTATAGCAAAACTAGCAAAATATGTTTAATTAATAAATGATGTTATAGAATTGTATTCAAATTTCAAAAAGAAAGAAGAATTCTTCAGACATATTCACACTCATCCATACATACACTCCTAATCATTATCAAGAACAATATAATATAGAAATGCGCAAGATGTATTTTGATATATAACTGTACACAGTTAGACACAATATAAGAGATTGTTGATTGTATCAATTAATATACATAAGGTAACCATAAGACATAATTCTGAGGTGCTGTGATGTTCTACGTGCGTTTCGGCAAATTGCCTTCATCAGGAAGCCATCAGGTATGTCTAAGTAATGGATGGAAGCTGCCGGGTCCAGGCTTTTGCAGTTAACATACGAGTAAAAGGTTGTGCCAGCTACGTCCTAGGTAGGGTGAGTATCTATGTGACCAAACCAGGATTTTACTCTTGGCGAATCAATTACATATATTGATTATATAGATAAATGATGGTCCAAAGTAATCTCAAAAGCATAGTGTGTTAAATACGCCGGGTCGTCTTTATATGGTTAGTGAACAGTCTGCCCAGGATTTTTAAGAAGTAATGATGCAACAGCAACGGGGTACTCTGATCCAAATATCGAGTCCAGTAAGGTGAATGCCCGAAGTCAGAGAGAGTCAGGAGAAGGGAACTGGTGAGAGACTGGTGCAGGGAGCCGGCTAGAGTCAGGAGCAGGGAGCCCGCGAGAGTCAGGAGCAGGGAGCCAGCGAGAGCCTGGTGCAGGGAGATGCTCAGAGCCAGGGGCAGGGAGCCGGCAAGACAACCAATGTGCAGAGGTCCGGCTTGAGTCAGGGGCAGAGAGCCAGCGTGTTAAACCCAGGAGGAGTTCCCGCAGTGAAGACGAGTGACCCATAAGCAGGTGAGCACCGATGTGAGGGCAGAAGACGTGCATGTCTCCTGGACGCAAAGCGCTCTTCCACCCCTGTCAGCAGCTCTTATTCTAGTGTGAGCTCCGCCCTTATTGTGCACACACAATTGGGTGCGGTGCAACCATGACAAAAACAAGGTGAACATTTTATTGTATTCAGGATTTCCTAGTGCCGGGGCACAACAGAGGTTTTCTCTCAGTTCCAGGAATGTTTTTAAGCAGTCATTGCTCCATTGAAGCAGATCAGGCACATTCTTATGCATAGCCTCAGTAAAGGCTTGGCCACTAGCGAAAAGTTGCTTATCCACTGTCTGCAGCAGCCCACCATTCCAAGAAACATTCTGACTTTTCTCTGTTTTAGGTGGATTCATTTTCAGGATTCTTGTGATTCTCTCTTATGACACCTTCCTTATTCCCTTTTCAATGAGATGCCCCAAACTCAGGACCTCTTTTTGGCAGTATTGCAACTTGCTCGGGAACACTTTCTGTCCATTTTCAGTCAAATGATTCAACAAAGCAATCGAATACTGTTTATAAGCTTCTTGTGTACTGGACACTTAAAGTAGGCCGTCAATGTACTGTACAAGAACTGAGTTGCAAGGCATTTGTAAAGTCTCAAGATCAAAGGGGCTATCTGTATACCCTTGTGGAAGTTGGCAGTGTCTATCACAAAAAGAGCCCATGGGTCCAGGGCAAGAGTCTGAGGTACAAGTGGACTTTGTCAGCCATGTACTTGAGGGGGATCCCTTTTAAGGACGGTTCCCCTCACACACCAGAGGTGTCATGCTTCATCATAGGGGTGCCTCCTCGCGTCAAGAACCTAGTCTAGATGCGGGCTACAACCCCCTCGCTGCGAGGGAGGAGCACAGGGATGTTTTATGTTTGAGAGGAGGGTTATTCTAAAACCCTATGTGCGCGTGGTGTATTGAGAGTGAAGTGCAGTGCTAGAGTGAAAAGTGGTTAAAACTGGCTACAAGGTTAGCTATATGGCAAGCTTTATTCAGCTACCTTGTGACAGGATTAAAAACAAATACCTAGTAATGCAACTGCCGACATTAGAGACAACTGCATTAAGGTATGATCAACATGTTTCGGCCTTTGGACCTATTAGAGTATTGTGGCCTTCATCAGGATCGACATTTAGCTACTGCAATAAGTGAGTCAAGTGCACCTAACAATAGGTGTGAAAAATAATAACGGTGTTTTATACTGAACCAGTGGTCCTGTAGTTCAGTAGATGCACCGGTGAAACCTGTGGAAAAACAAAAAGACAACGTAGTGCGCTATTAAGAATAACAGGCAAAGACATGTGTCACATGGTTGTACCACAACACAGCAGACAGTCACTACAGTCAAAACAATGGACGTAGTGAAACCACTATATCCACATGATACGTGATTAAAGGATGCGAGACTCACCCACAGAGGTTAAAGAATTTGCCGCATCTGTCCTGGGCTATTAGCCAAAGGTACATATGCCAACCCAACCTAATAGATAAAGCTGGTGGCATTAAAGAGAAGAAGAAGGTCAAAAGGATGGTGTAAAGTGAGGTATACGAGCCCACTAAGGACTGAGCGATCATCAGCATAAGTTGCGAAAGTGCAAATGTGCAAACTGGCCTGCACAGCTAGTGTCTGCTGTGGGGAGTTGATAAATCAGTAGGTACTGGAAGGTAAGTCACAAAGGGCGGACAAACCATGTGTAATGGAAAGAGCGTAGAGGGGGCTGAACCCTCTCATAAGTGACTCAATGGTGACGGTCCGGTTGACTGTGGCAGTATAAGCAGTGGTCGTGAGGTCGGTCTAACAGCTGTGTTATGGGAGGAGAGACAGTGGACAACATGTGTGTCATGGCCCAATGTCTCAAGTGGGGCTATGCTGACAAGCGAACTAGCCTGGTGAAGGTGACCTGTCCCAGGGCGCCTGAAGTTGAATGAGCGCCATGGTCAGGCACAAAGGGAAGCTGAACAGCAGCTGAGGCAGGAAGTCCCCCGGTCATGGGGCCGCCGGGACTCAAGGGGTGCCCTGTGGTGTGAGGGGTGCCATGAAACATCATGCCAAAAGACGGAGGATGTCCCCCGGTCGTGGGACCGCGGGGGTTCAGGGAGTGCCAAGTATCATGGGGAGTGCCATGTGACGTAAGGCCGCTGGGAGGCACGGAGACAGTGTCATGCAGCTGTCTGCATGAAACGGGGGGCAAGGAAAGCCAGTCTGTCGTAGACATGCGCCTCGTACGCGAGTGCCTGGAGAGGTTGCCGAACCACTGTATATGCAAGGACAGGGCCTGAAGGCCCCCGGAGCTGCACCGGGACAGGAGGGTGTTAAAGAAACTTAAGAAAAATAATAAAATATAAAATATAAAATAAAATAAATACGACACGTGCGTAACTTACCGCTCAACGTGAGTGTGGACGCCTCAGTCGTATGTCCTGTCAACAGGGAAGAGGCTGATCTCGGTTGGCGCACTAAGTAGTGCTGGGATCGCAGCTTCCTGCACGCAACCTCGAGAATGGTGGGAAGTGTAGTCCGCTTCCTGGTGAGAGCGCTGGTTTTTACCACTTTACACTCTAGCACTGCACTTCACTCTCAACACACCACGCTCACATAGGGTTTTAGAATAACCCTCCTCTCAAACATAAAACATCCCTGTGCTCCTCCCTCGCAGCGAGGGGGTTGTAGCCCGCATCTAGACTAGGTTCTTGACGCGAGGAGGCACCCCTATGATGAAGTATGACACCTCTGGTGTGTGTGGGGAACCCGTCCTTAAAAGGGATCCCCCCCAAAGTACATGGTTGACAAAGTCCACTTCTACCTCAGACTCTTGCCCTGGACCCGTGGGCTCTTTTTGTGATAGTTACTACGAGTGGGGAGTTTGCCCACGCAGGTCCTTAAATCTCCTCCTAGCCCTCCTTGTGTGCATTCATGAAGTTGGCAGTGTGCCATAAATATATTTTGGAACACAAAGGAGAACAGGAATTAACTGTCCTCGTGTAATGGAATAGAGAAGAAGGCCTGGCAGAGAAACACAACAATAAACCACTCCGCATCACAGGGAATCTGAAATAATATTGTTGCTGGATTTGGTACCATGGGACAACATGGGATAACTCTGCTGTTAATTTTTCGCAAGTCCTGCACAATTCTATACTTGCCGTTAGGCTTCTGCAAGCCCATAATCAGCAAGTAGCAAGGACTTCCAACTATTTGTTTCAAAAGTTCTTGTTTTAACTAATGATTCAATCACCGGAGTGCTTCCAGCCACTGTCTCAGTCATAGATTGTATGGTGGCATTCTCTGAAATTCTGCATTCAGTTTAATTCTTATTGAGACAGGTTGTACAGCTTTGATAAGTCCAATGTGCTTCCCTGCATAATACCCACCTTTAGATTTTACAGTATCTCACAGATTGAGAGGTAAATCCTACGGTCCTTACAGGTTACAACCCAACAGTGGTTCCTTGTCTGGCCATTTTCAACATCTTAATCATGAGTTTGGAATTAAACACCATCCAGTGTACAGAACAAAAAGTGTAATTTAATTTGCAAAAGAGATCCCTTTCTAACAGTCAGTTGTAAATGTTTATTTCAGAAAATAATTTCCATAAAACATGCATCCAACAATAAATACATACAACATTAAAAGCATCAAAAATGTTAAAATCATAAAATCCAGAATTCACATGACAATCACTCCATTGAATAAAATCCAGTCACAGACAAGCTAATGCGTTCTGTAATTATCAGCTGTAAAAAAATTAGTGCAGGTCTTCCCTGGGAAGAATTCATACCATTAAGAAGGGGAATTTTTAATTTGCGATGAAGGTCACAACAAAAGATAATGAAGGACGAGTTCAGGAAGGGAATCAAGACCTGGCTGTTCGATTGAGAGCAGCAGCAAGCACCTGGAGACCCTTGGGGTGGCAACCAGTGCTTTACAAATACATCCCGATTGATTGATTGATTGATTTGATTGATTGATTGATTGAAGAGTGTCTTGTCTTGAAAAGTTGTCACAATGACAAGGGGGGAGATTCTTCACAAGTGACCACCTTTTAGGAAATGTGAGCAGTTGATGTATCATCCCATATACCAAAACATTATCTTGTTAGAAGGTAAAGATGAAAACAATTGTCAATGAAAATCAACTAAGGCTCAATTAGTAGTGACGTTGTTTTGAGCATGACAAATGCCTGCACTGATCTTTTATGCAATTCTAAAGCCTCCTTGTCAAATTTTCTACGGAAATTCTCTTAATCCATGCTATATCACATTTTCTAACGGATTCAGGGGCTGTACAACTCAGACTGCTCAAGAGCCTGAAGACCCTTTTGCACATACTTCAGCCATGCAATATTCTTCCCATGATCCAAAGAGAGGCAATCCCTAAAAAAAAAAGCCGGTTTAACTTGAGTTCTGGTTTAACCCATAATGCCATCCTTTTTAAAAGAGGTCGAAGGGTAAATAGATCTACTATGTATCTGCTAGACCTGACAGCATTAGGGTGGGCTTCCTCCAACCTTTTTCCTGCCTTCTTCCATTTTTTGGACCTCGGTTTTGTTGACTTTGGGACTCTGAGGACTTTACCACTGCTAACCAGTGGATAATTCCTTGTGCTCTCCCCCCTGAACATGGTAATATTGTTTCATCACCAACTGGCATATTAATTTACTTATAAGTCCCTAGTAAAGTGTACTACATGTGCCCAGGGCCTGTACATTAAGTGCTACTAGTGGGTCTCAGGCCTGCCACTGCAGAGCCTTAATTTGCAGTTCAACACTGACATGTCGACCTGGCAAGTAAACCCTCTTGCCAGCCCTAAACCTTCCCTTTTTATATATATAAGTCACCCCTAAGGAAGGCCCTGTATAACCAACAGGGCAGGGGGCACTGTATTTAAAAGGCAGGACATGTACTTTTAAACTTTACATGTCTTGGAAGTGAAAAACTCCCAATTTCGTTTTTCACTACTGCAGGGCCTATCTCTCTCATAGGATAACATTGGGATTACCTTATTACATCTTGTAAGTGTCATTTCCAATTGTGAAGAGATAGGCTTTTCACGTTTTGTGTCACTGTACTCACAATTTAAAATCACAACTTAAAGCGAAGTTGGATTTTAAATCCCAGTTTAGCAAATGCCACTTTTAGAAAGTTGATAAGTACATGTTGAGAGAATGCACTCCTTCCCTTAAATCATTTATCCATTAATCCAACTCGATATGTGAAATGCGTGCGAACAGAAGCTGTGAAAACGCCCCTAATCACAGCTGAATTTTGAAAAATATCTCCCAAAGGGCACTTTCCTCCTGCACCCAACTGTCGCACTGCTGAAAGGGAAATTTTTCCTGGGTGTACCACTTCCTCCAAAGTTGCGTCATTTTTCATAGTTTGTCAATCATAATCCAAAACCTTGTGTCATAGATCTTCCTGTATACTTCACCACCAAGGAGACAGCATGTTAGACTCTAAGCGTTCCACTCTGGGTGTTCCTTTTTCCTCTGTCTCCGTGATGGCAAGTTCTTTAACTTTGCTTAAACTTGAAACTCCATGGGGTGCAAACTCGCTGTTGGGGCGATTCAATTGCTAAGCAGATAAGTACATGTTGAGAGAATGCACTCCTTCCCTTTTGAGGACAGTGGGGGTTTCACATTTAGTGGAAATATCGGATTGTTTTCAGCAGAGTTCAGTTTGGGGGAGGTTGTGAGGTGTGGGAGGAGGCATAGTAATTGGAAGCGTTTTTGTGCATACAGTAAGATTGAGCAGACAGTTGAACTGTTTTTTTATTCGTTTTTCTATTCGTTTTAGTGAACCCCTGACGAAGAATTGTAAGATTCAAAATGCATTGGGAGCAATAAATGTAAAAAGCCCACTTTTGAAACATGTTTGACCTCACGTGCCTTTGTTGAAGCCTGGATTGGCAACATTAGGCATTTGAAACTGTTGAATAAAGAATCATAGTGCAAACATGCTGTCTCCTTGGTGGTGAAGTATACAGGAAGATCTATGACACAAGGTTTTGGATTATGATTGACAAACTATGAAAAATGACGCAACTTTGGAGGAAGTGGTTCACCCAGGAAAAATTTCCCTTTCAGCAGTGCGACAGTTGGGTGCAGGAGGAAAGTGCCCTTTGGGAGATATTTTTCAAAATTCAGCTGTGATTAGGGGCGTTTTCACAGCTTCTGTTCGCACGCATTTCACATATCGAGTTGGATTAATGGATAAATGATTTAAGGGAAGGAGTGCATTCTCTCAACATGTACTTATCTGCTTAGCAATTGAATCGCCCCAACAGCGAGTTTGCACCCCATGGAGTTTCAAGTTTAAGCAAAGTTAAAGAACTTGCCATCACGGAGACAGAGGAAAAAGGAACACCCAGAGTGGAACGCTTAGAGTCTAAATGAAATGATTTTTAACAACAACATTGGAGCGGCGTGGCAGTTGAACTTTGGTGCTCTAATAGTTTTCTTTAATCAAACGCATATTCAAACATATTTTTTTATGTATCTCGAGCACTAATTTGATGGGTGTTGTATTTTTCATGTATTTTTCATGCATAGTAGGTTATTCACAATGTGACATTGTTTTTTATATATGTTGGGTCACTAGGGGGTGGATACGATTTTTGTTGTGTATACTTTTGTTACACTAGGGGAGTGCATTGTGGGATTTATAGTTTATTGTACATTAATAGGGCACGGGGTTAGCAGTGAATCATGGCTTGATTGGTTACAGGTGGGAGAGTTCTTTTTAAACAGTCCGAGCGGCAGGGAAAGTGATTACGAGCTTTGGGAAGAGGAAGTGAAGTGAGAATTAAGAGGTTAGGCTGCCGGTTGTGGTGTTCAGAAGGTAAATGGTAGAGATGGAGGGTTTGTTTGGAGTTTGGGGAATTTGTTAGTGGGGAGGTAGTTGTGACTCATTGCATAAGGTGGAAAATTGGGGATGTATATTTTGAGTGTTGGGAAAGGTTTTGAGCACGGTGGGGGTTTCACATTTAGTGGAAATATCGGATTGTTTTCAGCAGAGTTCAGTTTGGGGGAGGTTTTGAGGTGTGGGAGGAGGCATAGTAATTGGAAGCGTTTTTGTGCATACAGTAAGATTGAGCAGACAGTTGAACTGTTTTTTTATTCGTTTTTCTATTCGTTTTAGTGAACCCCTGATGAAGAATTGTAAGATTCGAAATGCATTGGGAGCAATAAATGTAATAAGCCCACTTTTGAAACATGTTTGACCTCACGTGCCTTTGTTGAAGCCTGGATTGGCAACATTAGGCATTTGAAACTGTTGAATAAAGAATCATAGTGCAAACATGCTGTCTCCTTGGTGGTGAAGTATACAGGAAGATCTATGACACAAGGTTTTGGATTATGATTGACAAACTATGAAAAATGACGCAACTTTGGAGGAAGTGGTTCACCCAGGAAAAATTTCCCTTTCAGCAGTGCGACAGTTGGGTGCAGGAGGAAAGTGCCCTTTGGGAGATACTTTTAGAAAGTTGGCATTTACTTACTTTAGCCATTTAATGCCTTCTTACTGTCTCTGGAATACATGTCTGGGGTGGGTGACAGCTGGCTTCCTGCATTCCCTCTAGACACAAAGTGATGGTGGGTGTGCCTGAGTGGTAATCTGCATGCAGATGGGCCATCCTGAGCAAGATGGGAGAGAGGAGCTGACACACCTAAAAGGGCTGTGTCCTGTCCCCGCACAAAGGATTGATTAACCCCCTGTAGAGTGTCTGGAGCCAGGGCAGGAAGGGAGAACCTCTGTGCACTTCAAAGCTTTCTTTGAAGTCTCCCCCACTTCAAAGGCACCATGGGGTATAAGTACTGGACTTCTGGTACTACCAAATCAGTACACTTCTGGACCTGTGACTACGCTGCTAGGAAGAAGAGCTGCTGTGCTGCTGAAAGGACTGCTTCTCTGCTGGACTGCTGCTTTGCTGAACTCTGACTTGCTGTGCTGCCCTGCTACCTATTCTTCTCCTACCTGGGTGAGAAGTAATGGACCTTCATAGCTTGAAACCAGAGTTACTCCAAGGGCTTGTTGGCTTGCCTCCTGCTCCCAAATCTTCAAAGACTTGAACCACCTGCATATGCACTTGAACTTCGCAAGCTGTGAGTATGCCCTGCCAAGTGGTGTCACCCCGGTTCTGGATCCTTGGAAGTGAGGCCTAAGGTGCTTCTTCATCCAGAAGCCAGGCATCCTCATTGGAGCTTGTGCATCTGCACCATTGCATGAGTCGGAACCAGCGCTTCCTCGTTGTTGCTGGAGTGGATCCGGCGCATCGTCCTCGGAACCAGCACATCGGCTTCAGCATTGATGTATTGCCTACTGTGGGAGCAGCAGCCATATATCACATCAGGAACCAGCACTCACACAACGCATAGTTGTGGGGCCAAATCGAGGCATATTGTCCACTGCATGCCTCAACACCGACACATCACCTCTGCTGCACCGCACATCCTTGTTATCGACAAAGCATCCCAGATCAAGGTACTTTGGTTCAGTGGGCCCAAGTGGGTCCCTGTGACTGTCCCACGCTCCATTGCAGTCGGCCTGAACTTTTGACTTTGCCCTGGTCTAGCACAACCAGATTTCGCATTTAAGCGCCTATCGCTTCTAAGTGCTATTTTGACATTATTCTTAAAAAAATTATACATTGACTTCTACACATTGGATCTTTGTTGTTTTTTGTCTTGTTTCATTTATAAAATCATAATGCATTGTCTAACCTGGCGTGCAGTCTTTTTGTGGTGTTTTCACTGTGTTGTTGTATGACGTGTTGCACAAATACTTTACACATTGCCTCTTAAGTTAAACCTAACTGATCTCTGCCAAGCTACCAGTGGGTGAGCACAGTATAATTTAGGTTGTGCTGTGACCTACCTTGACTAGGACTGTGGTTCCTGCTTGGATATGATGCCCTACCAGACAGACCAGACAGAGAGGAAATAGCTGGGAATAAAAAAGAGGCAAAACTCTCAATTAGAAGTGCATTAGACATGTCCCAGTTTTCCTGACAACAATGAATGTTATAATTCTTTACAAATTTTACCCACATTGGAACATTTAATTGACCATCAAACCAGCAATATTCCAGCTAACATTTTAACATCTCCACCTTTACTGACTAAACTTGTTACAGGATCTCTGACCTCAGTATTTGTAATTTCTGGGCTAGAACCCAAAAGGGACACCATATGTCAATCTATCCTGTTAAAGGAGCTCAGATTTGAGAAACTATTTGCAGTCAATACTGCGAACTGGTCCATGGTAAAACCTACAACAATCTGCAGATCTTGAGGATTAAAGACTACTTGCCCTGTCAGAGGGAAGTAAAAGAAGGACTGCACTAATCTATGACCAACTCTCTGCAGTTAAAGTTCACCACCACACAGTCCCCAGCTATCTCCTACTAACATGGGCCTACCCAGCACACCCTCCTAGCCATCAATATTCTGTATCAATGGACCACCTTACTAATTAGTTGCCCAGTGGTTTCATGCACCCCACAGCCTTTGGCCCTTCCAAACAGATTTACAGGTCTTGAGTCGCACAAAACAAACTGGTGATCTTCCTCAAATGAGGCTATTGTTACAAGAACCTGTTTTTGCAACAGGGTTAATTATTTTTTTATTTGTAATACCTACAACTTCGATATCCTTTCCTGAGAGGGGCAGGTCAGTGTCTTCTGCTGTTCTAATTGTGGAACGGGTAGCACCGGTGTCAATGAGAAATTACACTTGCTGGCCATTTGCGTCTCCTTCTACAAAAGGTCCTCTCTGGTCTACCTCTAAAACAGCGCCAAGTACGCAATCTTCCTCCCCCCTCAAGCACCATCATTGTGTATTGTAGAAGTCAAAGCTTTCATTGTCATACATAGGGAACTGTTGAAATTGAAAGGATTTGGGTTTGCTTTTGTTTAGTGGAGGGCGGAATTTTTAATTCCGCCGGCAGAATTAGAGGAATTTATTAATTCCTTGTTACTCTTGCAACACGGAATTACTAATAAATTCCGCTCCGCCGGTGGAATTAATCAGCACTGGATTACTTTGAGGTCTATGGGTAATCGATAAAGTGAACCCCAAATTAGATTTCATTTTTTAAAAGGAGCAATGCATTCCAGGTTGATTTAAACTAACTGATATGCTATGTAACAGCGTCCTGTTCTGATGGAAGTCCATATAAAAATCACCCGCACCTGGGACACACTGAAAGAAACATGTTGGGTTGGGGGGGTTGTCTGTGAGGTCTCTTGGCTGGGCCCTGGGCTCTCTGCTTTATGATGTCATACCTTTGCAACAGGCGTGTTTGTGACGTCACACACAAATGAGCGCTGTTTAGGCTACTTTTTGAAGTCCGATCCCTTTTCTGTATGTCTGCTTGTGAAGGCAAATAAAATGCCTTGCGCATTGTGACCTCACATCCCTTATGTAATCTATGTGTAAGACTATAAACTTGTTGGAAGAGGTTGGTTTCATATTATTACCTAGGAGTCCTTCTGAGATGAGCATCTGTGGCATTACGCGCTGCCCAGTTTCATAGATTGCACTGCGTGACTTCAAAGCTCTTTTGAGAAGCATGTCTGTGACCTCATGCTCACGCCCCTGTAGTTATCTTAATGCTAGGAGTTCAACTAGTGCAAACTTTAAGCTTGAAACACCTTGCCTTCTTGTATATGAAGTGTTACTTCTCTCAATTATAAAAGGTAGTCAGTGTGCGAGCTCTGATTGGCCATGGCAGTGTATTTGAATTAGGTGGGTATGGTCTCCTGAAATTCTGCTCTGGTTGCAATCCCCTTAGTGCTTCATTGACAGTTCTGTTCTGACAGTGCTGCGTGCTTCAAAGAGGCCATCTAGTAAATCCAGTATTTTTGTAAAGCGCGAACAGCTACCCGAAGGCATCCCGGCGCTGGGGGCCGTCGGGAAGATTAAGCAAGCTATTGCCCAGAGTCACATGGTGCGGGGCTGACCTGCCGCCGGTGCCACACCTCGAACCGTGAGCCCCACATTCCAGCGTCAGTTGCCCTGGCCGCGGCGCCACACCTCTAGTGAATGACGTCGCACACTTTAAATGGTAATGATTGCGGTATTAGTTGAATTATCACTCTTTATTTATCGCCTGGCTCATTCATTGGTGAGAGCAGAGGTCTCTACTGTGGGTATATCTTTCACACGTGTACCAGTGATGGTGAAGAAATGTTTTTAATTTATGAACAGCAAAACAGCAGCACTAATCTCTTGGTCAATATTTGCAGTGTCACAAGCTCCCCTATCATGCTAACGAGGTAGTGTATTAGAGAATTGTGCTAAGGCATGAGTCGGTTATTTTGTGTCAGTCTCTGTAGTCATGCATGAGCCTAGGTCGCCACTGAAGAGTTCAGTAACACTGAAAAACCAATGTGTATCAATAGCATTACACATGCCACATGATCTAATTAGCACAACTTTTGGTTGGGCAATGTCAGTGCAGTCATTAGTTCAGGGTTGCTGTTTTTTTTACACCAGACTCTGTACATAGTGATCACTTGTCCCTGATACAGAACAGCACAGAAGTCTCAACCACCTGGTTTGACTTCCTTTAAATAATAAGCGGATGTGCAAGTGCAAATCTGTGATATGGTGGTACACATCTACATCTGTTCCATGTAAGCTAACACATTAGTGGAAAGTTATTGAATGGTAGGAAAGTGTAGAGGGCCTTGGATTCATTACGGAAACTCTTATGTGGATTGGCTGGGGAGCTTTGCCTGTTGCAATTGGCTGTGAGGCACCTGAGACTGTGCTGTTCCTTGGCCTTGGCGCGATAAACGCTAGCAATCTCTACCCAGTCAGTACCTTTGACGTCACTTTCTGCAATCCCAGGCCTTCCCTTCAACAAACTTTTACAGAGTCCTGCATTGCCCAGCTTGGGCTGAGCCCCCCCTCTTATGCCATCATACCAGAGTGCCCCTTAGTATCCAATTACATGGTGCTTTTGGGCAATTACATTCTTGGCTCCTGCAGCTCCCCTCCACAGGCTTCTGGCGATGTTACAAGCTAGGTGGATGTGCTGTGTGATTGCTACTTGCTTATGTAAGATGCCACATCCTCGGTGGGAGAGCGCTCATCACGATTTGTGCTTCCCCTGTTAGGTTATCTGGACTGTTGCTGTCCCCACTTCCCCCCAGCTCTGCAGGCATTCCAGCTGGGAGTAAACAAAAACTACTTTAACTTTCACTGTTCGCAAACTTTGCCGCCCTCCGATTTTAATGAGGGCCAGCGGAACTCCACATAATCTCGTGAAGTTTTTATGTATCTCCACGGAATTCCATGGAGTAAAACTCAGTGAGTTCCGCCCACCCCTACTCTTGATGCTTAATTCATATTGAATCTGGGGTTTACCATGTTTTGTAGGGCCCTTGGAGCTTGTGGGTCATGCATAATAGGGACTTGCGATAGATTTGGGGCTTGCATTCGCTGAATTGGGACCTGAACTGGAACATTTTTCACTTGAGTTAGATTCACACCTTGAATTTGCCCATCACCTCTTACTTGGTTAGGGTTCTGTCTACACTCCCTTTTCCAATGCCTGAGCTTGTTTCAATAATGACAAGGAGTCAACTTCTTCAATGTCACAATATCTGGCTATACTTGTGCCATTTGATCTCCATTCTCTAAACCAACACCTTGCATTCCACTGACATTTTCTAAATTCTGCTGGTTTTGAAAACCTTTCTGAGGCAGCATTGTCTGGGTAAGCATACATTTCTACTTAAGCCTTTTCTGTTTCATCTTTTGTTCTTCACAACAGTACTCAGCATACCTCAGGATCTCATCTAAAGGTTTTGTCTGCCAGCAAATCACATTCTGTTGTATGTGCATACTGATCCCTGGTCGCAACCCAACAACGAACTGTGACACAAAACTCCCCATATCTCCCTTTTCGGGATTTTCTTGTCCACTGTGCTGTTTGAACACCTGTAATAAGTGTTCATAATAAGCAGGCACTGTTTCTTTAGCTTCCTGAGTTGTTCTGTTAATTTTCAACCAATCAATGTCACCTTGTCGTACTTTGTCGTCACCTTAGGTGAAGGTGCATGGGTATGTGCATCACTTGAGGGATCTGTGTGGCCATTGCACAGCTATCTTACACTCAGGCCATAGATCACTCGGTGCCACAATCTCAAAAAAAGTCTTCAAATCTGTCCACAGACCCTTAGAAATGTTCTCAAACCTGCCAACCTGTGTATATCACTGGGCAATAATCTTTTTCAGTTTTGGAAAGTTGTTCATGAATGTTGCAAGATCACCTTGACTCCATGGTACATGAACTTACCCTCTACTTGGTATCCCCCTTAGAGGGAATGTTAAAGCCTCATCCTCATCTAGTGGTACTTTACCATTTTCCTCTGTTGTATCCAATTGTTTCTTTTTCTTCCTCTGCTTCTTTGCCATTTACTCTCTAATCTGTCAGAATCGCTCCACTTCCAAATGCACTTGACCAGTTCGGCAATGTGTAACTACATTCCTGAAGATCACATGCTAACAATCGCCTCATCATCTAACAGTGCCCTCAAACTTTTCTGCAAAGGAATGCAATGAGAGGGATCTGTTCATACTTCTCTGGCCATTCTGTTAGCTGCTCATGTGTAGTAGCCACACGCCCCTTACTCAGATATATCTGCTCATTTTCTTGGTTCTGATTCAAATGTGAAATGTCTAAAATCCCCAAATGATTTCTTCTGATTCCACCTTTAATTTTGGTAATCTAGAGGTTTCACTATTTCCTGACTTGTAGATGGTTAGTTCTGTATCTTTTGTCCCCTTATTCTCAGGAGTTATCTCACACCATGGGGGTAGAATATCATTCTCAAATGATCCTGTTTCCCCCGTGCAATTGTAATTGTAAAAATAATTCTTCTCCCTCCTCTTAAAGACTGAACATTTTGTGGTGTGGTCCAAGCAACAATGTGTGAGTTTTGTGACGCCTGGATTAAACCCTGTCACGACTATCCTTCAGCTCCTGGGACCACAGGATTTGGAGCAATGTTTATTGGTGCAGTTGCAACGGGAATTGCCAAAGTCTGATCCAATGCGACTTGTGACACTGGTGCAGGAACAGTCACAATAGATGCTGTAACACCTGGAGCAATTTCAGTAGTAGGTGTTTTGGCAGGTGCAGTTGTAATCAAAAGAGTTGGAAGTGGTCCCCCAATCTGAATTATGCTCAGGTCAACAGGGGCTGTAGCCACTATACCACTAGAGGTTGTAGGATTCTCTGGACATGATGATGGAGCAACATATGGTGGTGGATGTGGAAACAACAGAGCATCTAAAATGTCATCCCCAGAATCACTATTCATGTTGGTTTTTCTTGCAGTCTCCTCATCTTTATTTCCTGTCTTTTGATTCCTTCTAAGGTTTTCTGTTGTCAATGCAGGGTACATTTTGGCTCCCTCAACTACATATTTTCTCCATCTCTGCTGTTCTTCATCTCATTTAGCATCATCGTAATTACACACTGCTCGCTTTGGTCTATCTTTCTTTTTCTTTGGTATGAGTTGCATGCTCCCAAGCATTTAATTTTGCATACTGTATGGGTCTAGGATGCAGCTTTAGCTTATATAGCTTTTCAACCTAAATATTAAATAATTCTTAAATCAAATGTACCATATTGTGTAAACCTTAAAGCTCCTTCTTTTTTCGTGATCTTGTGCCATTGATGAAGCCACAAACATGTATGGAGTCCTACATTTATTGCCATATAATGACCTTCCGGTGGAGCCTCCACACCCTCATGGCAAAAATGTATTCAATTACTTTTATGTTTTTGTTCAATTCACAGTTCAGAATAAATCAATATTTGCTTCCATTCCCAACGCAGTCCTTCTCTTCATTGACGTGTCACAGTATGGCATCTGATGTCCCACCAACCAATCCCAGTGCGTCACTGCGCACCAGTTGACCTATTCCAGTGCAGTACTGTCTGACGCAATTCTCACTCCTCGCAGCAGTCCACCCTCCTTTACAGTTTTCTCGTACGCTAAATTTCACAACTTAATGCCCGCACAATAAACAAAGAATTCAAAGTACTTAATTCATACAAGTAACAATTAGAAATAACGCCTTCTCACTTCTGCTTACACACAGATGAAGTCTTGACCAGTGGGAAATCACTCTGATTAATATAGTTTCCCCTTTGTACAATAGGTTCCACTAGTACCAATCACTATTAGTATTAACACAACAATTTATATTAGTCCTTATATCAATTGTGCGGTCAATGGGACCTTAAGAACTGACACTCAAAACTCTAGCAGATAAGTAATACCTCAATATCTTTTATCTATCCTGGGATCTTGGACTACATCGAGTCAGTTAACAATTTCAACTGCTCAACATCAAACGCATATGCAATGCTAAACCATAGACTTTACGAGAACGCAAGACACATAGCTTCAACACAGTATTTTAAGAGCAACATAGACAATTGTGACGCACAACCCGAAAAAAACTCGCACCCCCACCACTGCAAACACCTTAGGAACTGTGAACTCCATCATTCTTCAAGTTCGGGCTTTGGACTAAAGGGACATGGACAATTCGGAACTCCTGCAAATATTTAATTCCTAGCTCCTTTTCTCCTGTGACATTAACCGTCACTCTACTACCACTTGCCGGAGCCGGAGTCTGGTGCCTCAGTCTTCAGGTGTAATCATTAAATAACCCTGCCATTGGTTGTATAACGCTTTGTTTGTCGACAAGGAGAATTGAGAAGGAGAAATCAGTTGCATCAAATACCGTGAACAGTGAAGTCCATTTGGGGCCTCGCAATAATAAAGAGAGACGGTGTGAGTTAAAGGGTTATATTAACAATTGAAAGCAGTTCAAATTATTTTATTCATTCAGTATTAAAATTTAGTCATCATCATTATAAATTCAGATAATTCATGAATCGGTATTTCAATACAAGACAGAATACTAAGTTAGTCAGCATTACAAATAAAACAGAGAAAATGCAGAAAACGTGTTCCATAAAGGAATTCCCTAATCTAAATAAATAGAATTTAGACATAAGAATGTCAATTTACTTCAGCAAGCAAAGAAAGGCATCAGTTTGCAAACCCGAATGAAGAGTTCTGATGAGAGATGACAAAAGCTGAAAAAGTAGTCTTAGTTATAAATCAGCAGGCATAACTATACCCTCACTGAGAGATGGGAAAGGCATAGATGGGGTCTCTCCTGAAACAAATCCCTAATTCTTCTACTCTTCTCTAGGTACACACACTAATGTAAATCTGCTAAAACGTAATTTTCAACAACTGATGCATTCCCTTTACCCGACATCCAATCAGTGCTCAGCAATCTCTGGGAGCAGGTGAACTACCTAGGTTCTCACGTTTTCACAATAGGTTACAGAATCAGATCCTTAGGATCATACAAAGTCCACATCTTGCAGTTCAGACAGTCCTTCCCACGAGTTGCATTTCCTGCTATCTCCTCTCCTCCCAGTGAGAATCTCACTATCAGTTGTCTAATAAATAACAAATGCCTATTCATTAGCTAACAGAAGGTTTCCGGAAAGTTGCAGCATCTGTAGTAAAAGAGAAAAACATCTAAAGGAAAGCAACCTTTCAATGCGAAAACAGGCATTTTAAACCTAATGTGTAAATTTATGTTAACATGGCATCAGTTCTCAGGCTAACTTAAGTCAGTACAATATGTTACTTCATTTATGCTTACAGTGCCTACTGCAAAACATTTCACTTATTATACGTATGTTATATAGCATAAAATTTTGCACTTTCCAGTTAATTAGTTTTTGCTGGTAAAATGAGGAAATTCTCCCTCTCAGAGTCTTCCTCACTACCCAGCACTTCACCCTAAACATCACACCTGGATGTTTCAAAACATGCACAGCCTACCAATTTTTGCCTCATACTTTCTACATACAAAGCAGAGACTGCCTTACAGGTTCTCAAGGGATACACTAAGAAACGCAAGAGTACTCCAAATAATAGCATGACTCTCGCACTATGCACAGTTTGCTGTGACTGGTGGATATGGCACTCTCAGTCCTATGGAGCGTTGTATATTGTTTGTGGGCTACTGCACTCATACATGCTGTACATGAGAAGCATGTGCAAACCTGCATTAGTGCACAACACTCAGGAAATATGTAAGTGGCATACTGTGCAAACCATCTGCACAGTGTTGTTTAATACAGCTAAATCTTGTTCCCACTGTCTCACCCAGTAATCCTTTGTTATTTACTCTACTTATATGTATTGTGTAAGGTACACCTAACACCCTAGGTGCTCTCATTCAGACATCTACAGTAATTCACAGTGGACCATGAATTCCATACAGACACTGATTAATTTCAAACCTGACCCACAGGTGCACACATGCATGTGCACACATACATTGATGTCTACTGACACACCCTGCCTTGTACACACTGGCCAACTACAATAACGCATCATAAACTATCCCCCTCATTACTGATGCAAACAGAGACATCAGTAAAATTTACATATAATTTAAATAAAGCAATGAATGGAAGCAAAGATCTTACATATAAATTCCTCATTTGCGCTAAGTGGCTTATTTATGAGAGCCCTGCATCACCTTTCCACCACATAAAGTGGTACATGCGTGACACAGGGCTCTTAATCAGATTTATGACGCCACGCAAAGCCACCCTGCATGGCTTTGAGTGGGCTCATAAACCTTGAGTAAGGCAACCCAGCGCAAATAGCTGCGTCGCCTTACTTTGCTCCCTGTATGCGTTCCACAGGCATTGAGGAGGCTTTTCCCACTAAACAACCATGGATTTTTCCGTTGCCCCAGATTTACAAAATCATGTAAACCTGAGGAAGCGTCAAATTTGAATGCCTCCCGAATTCAGGAGTAGGGGAAATATGTGTATTTCTCCTTGGTTTTCCCTCTTCTCTGTATGCTTGATTCTGCAGCACACATAGAAAGAGGAAATTGCCTCTTAGTATTGTTTTTGTGCAGAAAGGTGCCCCGGGCAGCACAAAAGCAATCCTACATGCAACAAAGGCAATCTTGCACCATGGTGCAAGGGTGCCTATGTTTGAGCTAGGCTGCTGAAATGGCGCCAGCACAGGGAGAAAGACAGGAATGCACAATTGCATAAATATGGTGTATTGCTGCACTATGCCAAAATCTCATAAATGAGGCCCTAAGTTCTTACAAAAACAGCTCATGAGGAGTATCCCGCGGATGCTGACTTGGCTTGTAATCATAGGTTGGGAATAACAATGTTTGGGGGAAAGCTTCAAAGCTCAATGTTTGTTCACTTGGACATTTCACCAAGAAAAACCTGGCGACACAAGCAGGTGAAAAAATGCTCAGAAGTTTAGAAACATATCTGCAAATAAGAGTGATGGCACTGATTCCTGAAGTTGTTAATCATTTACGAGTCAAAAGTTGACATTGCCACTTAATTTCAGGTCCCAGAATAATTGATTATTGTTCTTTCAGTAATTTTGAGTGAAAAGTTCCACCTCAGAATAACTAATTCATGTG
This sequence comes from Calotriton arnoldi, assembly GCA_963921515.1. Lineage (NCBI taxonomy): Eukaryota > Metazoa > Chordata > Amphibia > Caudata > Salamandridae > Calotriton > Calotriton arnoldi. The sequence continues at coordinate 28,097 of CAWUFW010024173.1, forward strand.
TGATGTGAGCTTTAGTTTTTCTTTTATCTTTCAGAATGTTCGTCAATGTCTTGAGACCGTTTCCTCCATAAACTGCATTAACAAGTCTGCAGTACCAAATCAAATGTTCTTTTGACTTCTGTATCTTATTTACGGCCACTTTTAAAATCAATGTCACTGATTTTATTTCCAGTCACATAAATAATGTAATAAGACTCTGGAATAAAAGAAGCTAAACAAGTTTAGGTGTTCTCTTGCAAGAGTCTAAAATGTACAAATAGTTTAAAATATATTTTTGTAAGATGTCATTCATTATTAACTTGCTTGAGGAAAACCACAGATCTACAGAAGGTAAGAGCTATAAAGTATACCATGTTCTTTCCTGATATTAAAAGTTCCTTGTTAGTATTTATGTTGGCCTTATTCACAAAAGAACTGCAAATCTCCTGATAAAGAGATTTAGATTGCTACAGTGTAACATATATGGCTGTATTTGTACTTTAGGACCCTTATGAGAGCTTTGGAGACATGCTGTGCTCACTTATTTATAGGGGCAGTTATGACATGGTAGTTATGAACATGGAAAGAGCAAGGTTTAGTTATCTCCAGAATATAGGATTCTAACTCTTACTCTTGCAGATAAAGAATGTCTGAGGGCCTTATTATGAGTTTGGAGGTGCGGGAGTGGGACCGCCCCTCTACCACACCGCTAAATCCGTATATGAACTGCCCACCAGATCAGGAGTTTTCTCCTGGTCTAGAGGGCGGTTCTTTGGTCTTCCCAGGGAGGTGCCTATGAAATAGGAACTGTAATGGGAACATCAAAGGCAGTAACTGCTGCAGTCCATGCCAAGCAGGTATTGGGGTGCATGCACAAAGGAAGGCACGTTTTGTGCCCCCCCCTATGTGCATCCACATGGCGTGAGGCACCAGGGGCCCCCTTTGTTTCTTCTCTGCCACGGTTTTCCTGACAGGCTTACCACCATGAAAACTGTGGCGGAGAGGAAAGTCTAATATGCTTGGTGGGACCGTGACAGTCCTGCCAAGAATATTGCGGTTCCAGGGCGGCCCGACACCCTAGTTGTAATTGGGTAGTTAGGAGACCGCCACCGTGAGTCTGGTGGTCCACGAACCTCCAGACTCATAATAAGGCTCTCAGTCTTCAGAACTGAGAAGGTGTTTGCTCCAGTACGTAATCTTTTGAAGAAAGGTACAGATAGGAATAGATCCAGTCTAGATTAAAGTTGTCTAACTTGATGGTAAGTACAAACAATTTGGCGAAAGAAGCAAATCCAAAGTTGTGAATTGCCTGAGCTGTGCACATTGCTTTGTAGACGTTGAACAAGAGGTAGCCAAAAATTCTATAAAAATTAAAATATATGAACTGATTTTATGACAGTTAGCTCTGCAAGTTATTCGAGTTCACATGTTATGTTGTCACTAACATATTTACCTAACTGTAATGTCAACTTAAGCTTTGTTTTTTTCAGTAAATATAAGTAGCAAGTGCTAGCTACTTTAGGGCACACATTGTAGTAAACTGAGATAACTATAACTGGTGAATTTCAGTGGTTTAGTTCATTTAAACAATATGTTTTAACTGATATTTTCACCTAACTATAATGCCATTATTGCCTTTGTTTTTTTCAGTGAATTTCAACGTTTAAATGTAGAGTAAGATATTATTACCATTCCTAACTATAACGTCACTTTAACCCTTGGTTCTTTCAGTAAATCTATCTATCTATCTATCTATCTATCTATCTATCTATCTATCTATCTATCTATCTATCTATCTGTCTGTCTATCTATATGTCTGTCTATCTATCTATCTATCTATCTATTTCTCTATCTATTTAGGGATTAATATATATATTTCCTGAATAAACCAAAGGTTAAATTAACGTTATATTAGGTGAAATGCTCAGTAACAAAATAACGCTTTAAACTCTAAAAACCACAGAAATTCACCAGTTAGAGTTATAGTTATCTCAAGTAACTATAACTTGTGTTCTAAGGTAACTATAACCTGTGCCCCCACTATGGACAGTTTTCTCATCAATAATTTCCCTTCAAGTTTTGCAGTGATATTATCAATGATGTCATAGAAGGTGTGCATGTGGGGTAGTTATCAGTGCATGGCAAAGGCACAAGTTATAGTTACCTTAGATCACGAGTTACATTTACTTGAGATAACTATGACTATAACTGGTGTATTTCTGTGATTTTTAGTGTTTAAAACGTTATCTTGTTACTGAACATTTCAACTAAATAGAATGTTACTTTAAACTTTGTTTTTTTCAGTGAATTTATATGTTTTTTAAAATTAAAAGTAATATTTAATTACCATTAAGGGTGGGCGGAGCTCGCGGAGTTGCACTACGCGGAATTCCACGAAGTTCCATAAGAACTCCGTGGAATTCCGCGGAGTTCCGCTTCACTCTCCCTTCTTAGCTACATATAGGTTTAGATGAAAAAACACATCTTCTCTAGGGTGATTTTGGACACCCTCGTAAGTGGTGCAGTTTGCTGGAGCTTTTCACACTCCAGTGTAAAGCCAGAACCAAGTGTTAGCCTAAGTAGGAATGCCCCACCCTGCCAACATGTGCAAGAGGCTCTCTCTGATCAGGAGACTGTGGGGAGCAGGTCACATTGCAGGTCAGCATACCTCCCAACCCCCTCTGCAAAGATTGGACCACTGAACGCAGTTGTGCACAAGCAGGTGAGTTTTCACTGCAGGGATCGGTGAATGGGGAAAAATACATTGGATAACATTGACTGTATACTGCTGCCACCTAGCTTGTCACTCCCAATCAGTTACTCTGTGTTCCCTCTCCGATCGCACTGCTCATCCTCACCGACTTTTACTTTGTAGCCCTTTGACATCTGCAACTTTCCCTCTTCCCCTGGTTCACTTCTCACCTGCTCGCGGGGCCGTCGCTCCTCCTCTGTCTCCCGCTGAAGTCATTCGGCTTGCTCCTCCGCCTCATTGGCTTGCTGCTGCAGCACTTGGATTTTGCACTTTACTGCCCCAATACTGGTGGGTTACCTGTCATGGTCCTCGCTCTCACTCTGTCCCGCTCTTTCTCGTCTCGGCCTCACTCTCTCTCTCTCAAAAGCACCGCTTCCATCTCGTTCTCCTGCTCCCTGCTTCCGGTCTGCACTGCTGTGTTATTCCGGAAGTGAGTTCAGACCCAACATAGTCCAGTTGGAAGGAATGACCAGAGGGGTGGGCGCTGTGTGATGACTCTCTCCCCACCTCTAGGCACTCAAGCTGGACTGTTCCTCCCATAGGCGAGGAGTCCCACAGCCTTTGACTCAGTCGGGCAAATGGAGAGCTGCGTGTAAAATGTGGGCGCCGGTAAAAAACTTCGCTACGTGGCGGAAACGGAGTTCTTGCTGAACTCCATGTTCGAAGCGCAGCATGGTTTGGTGAAAACTTCATGAACTCCGCTGGCGGAGCGGAGTTTACCGCCCGCCCTTAATTACCATATATAAATCCAGCCCCCACCTACAACCAACCCCATGTTGCGCTCTGCCTTTGGCCATGTGCAGTGGGGGGTCGTCCACAAGGCATGGCCTGCAGCCAGGCCTTGTAGCCAAGCCCCGTAAAGTCAGCCAACCCCACACTGCACAGGGTCTTCACTTATGCACAGCAAGAGTTGGCCGCAGGGTCTGTAGCCAAACCCACGCTACCCACACCCTTGGCCATGCTCAGTGTGGGGTTAGCCACAGGACCTGCCCCTGGGGACCCAATCCTCCAAGGCCTTTTTTATAAAGGGGAATGTGGCTGCGTGGCCCCCTCTCTGAACCTATTATGGCCCTGCAGACACCATCAACGTAGGGCATATATATTTTAAAGGGGAAGCTGGCAATGTGGCCCACCTCCTCGAGCCTCATTTGGCCCCGGGGACCCCATGCCCCAGGGTCTTATTTATTTCATAGGGAAGAGTGGCCAAGTGCCCCCCCCTGAGCCTTATTAGGTCCTGAGGACCCTGTACCCCAGGGACTTTTTTAATTAAAGAGGCAGGGGGCAAATGGCTCCCCTCCCTGAGCCTTATTAGGCCCTGAGGACACCATACCCCAGGGCTGTTTATTTTCATTAAAGGGGAGGGGGGCATGCCCCCCTCCCGGAGCTTTGTTTGGTTCTAGGGACTCCATCCCTCAGGGCCATTTCTAAAAATGAAGAGGAAGGGAGCCACATGGCCCCCGGAGCCAGCATTTATTATTGATGGGTGCCCTATTGCACACCCAGGGCACCGACCAAATACTTGATGGGGCCCACGGGGGTATAATTTTCCATGCTCCTGCTGGCTGGAAGCAGACTCTGGCCCTGATTCACAAAGGTAAGCTTACACTTTTGTGTAAGTTTACCTCTTTTCGGCATTCACAAAGGTAAACTTAAAGCACATTTCTAACTTTGATACTTTCCGGTATTCACAAAGTTAAACTTAGACCAAAATTTTACTTTACTACTTTTCTGTATTCACAAAAGTAAACTTAGACCAAAAGTCTAACTTTACTAGTAATAACTTACATTTGTGAATACCGAAAAGTAGTAAAGTTAGTCTTTTGGTTTAAGTTTACCTTTGTGAGTACCGAAAAGTGGTAAATTTACACAAAAGTGTAAGTTTACCTTTGTGAATCGGGCCCATTGTGATTGCTCCCGCATGTCGGGAGTTTTGAAATGCTCCCGACAAATGGGAGGAAGCACAGGCTTCCCTGCCTGTGCCAGTGTGGGCAAGGACATCGCTAAGTCCCAGGTGGGCATCCCGGGACATAGCTAAAGAGATGGCTCCGGGGCCATTAATGGCTCAGGAATGAGGGGCTGCGTCGCCCCATCCCTTTTACTTTGTTTCATGGCCCGAGTGATGGGGCCTTTAGAGGTTCAGGAAGGGGGACCCCTCCCCTTCAAAAATAAGGTGGCGGGCCAAAATCAGACTAGGAGGCCACAGGCCCCCCTTGTCCCCAAATAAGATGTCGGGACCCAGGGACTGGGGTCCCCAGGGCTGAAATCGGCTTGGGGATGAGGTCCACTAGTGCCACATCCCCCCAAAAATAAACCCCTCTTCCCCCTTGGGCCCTGGCTCACCCTGGGGGCGTTATAACAAACAAGCCCGCTTTTGTTTTTTTTTATTTGCCGTGGATTTGCAGATCCTCTACTCGCATCTTCTAAAGGCCCTTGAGACTTCATCCCAGGGGGCCACTAAACTAATGAAAAAGGAGAGGAGGCATGTGGCCTCCCTGAGCCATTAATGGCCCCAAGGAACCCACCCCCAGGTCTGGCTCACATGCTGTGTCCTAGGGAGCCCACCCCGGGACAAACCTGTGATTGCTCCTGTCTGGCAGGAGCATTATCAAAACTCCTTCCCAATGGGAGCAAATACAAAGTCTGCTCCCAGCGGGTGGGAGCTTTAAAATTGCTCCCGCCGACTGGGAGCAGACTTTTGAGATGTCATCACTAATGTCACAAATTATGTCATAGAACATGTCATGAGTGATGTAATATGTGGGGTCATAAGCAGTGCATTGAGGGGCTCAAGTTATAGTTAGCTCTGCTAACTACAACTGGTGAATTTCTGTGTACTTTTTAGTTCAAAACGTTAATGTTGTCACTGACATCTAACTATAATGTTGCTTTAAGCTTTTGTTTTTTCCAGTGACGTTTCTAGTTTTATTTTTAGCGTAAGAAATAGTTTATTACCATGTGTAGAGCCAACACCTCACCGTATGCCTTCGGGTACGGTGAGGGGTTGGCTGGAGGGTTGGCTGCAGGGCCTGCGACAAACCACACACAGGCAGCTAAACTCAGGCTTCGCATGGCCTTCAGCCGTACAGAGCTGGGGGATGGCCAGTCCACCTTGAGGCAGCCTACCCCATCAGACAGCCAACCACAGTAGGCGTGGCCTTTCGATGCATGCAGCAGAGGGGTTGGCACTTACAGCCAGGCCCTGCATTCAACTTTCTGCAGGCAGTCACCCGGAGGGAGCCAACCCCATCCTGCGCACAGCCTTTGCTTTTGTGAGGCATGGGGTTAGCTGCAGGGCCTGTGTTCCAGCCAGGCCCTGATTCTAACTTCCAGGAGGCAGCCAACCCCACACTGTGCAAAGCCTTTTGCTGTCTGCAGTGAAGGGTTAATCACATTACCTGGCCTGCCGCCAGGCCCTGTGGCCAAACTCTCAGCAGGCTGCCAACCCCACACCCTGCCCAGCCTTTGGCATGCGCCATGTAGAGTTGGTCTTCGTGTCCAGGGCACCCATCCCTGGGGGCCAAAACATATATATCAAGTGAAGAGGGGCATGCAGCCCCTCCCTGACCCTTAATTGATGCTGAGGACCCCATCCCCTGGGGCAAAATACAATCACACAGGGGAGAAGGTGCATGCAGTACCTATCCCCGAGCCTTATTAGGTCCTGGGGACTTTATCCTCCGGGACCAAATATTATAAAAAAGGGAGGACGCTGCACTGCCCCTATCCCCGAGCCTTATTAGGAATATAGCATGTTACAATGCATGCCATCACATCGTCTTCTAATACAACGCGGTCGTTACAATGACCGCGTTGTTAGAACTCAATACCTTTACATCGCAAATCATTAGATCGACTTGCTGTAGGGGGTGCGCTGGAATTAGGAATAGTATAATTTACTATTCCAACTCCAGCCTGCGCAACAGTAGGGAAGGTGTTGGAATAGTAAATTATACTATTCCTTATGTTAGAGCGCCCCCTACAGCAAGTCGATCTAATGACTTGCGATGTAAAGGTATTGCGTTCTAACAACGCGGTCGTTGTAACGACCACTTTGTAACAGTAACGCGATGTGATGGCAGCGTTGTAAATGCTGTTTCCCCTTATTAGGGATCTTATCTGCTGGGGCCAAACCAATAAAAAGGTGAGGAGGAGGGTCACATGGCCCCCTCTAAGAGCCTCATTAGGCCTTGGGGACCCCATCCCACAGGGCCTTATTTATTTTTAAAGGGGAAGGGGGCCATGTGGCCCCCCTCCCTGAGCCTCATTAGGCCCTGGGGACTGCATGCCCTGGGCCTTGTTTATTTTTAAAGGGGAGGGGACCATTTGGCCACCTCACTGAGCCTATTATGGCCCCATGAACCGCATCCCCGGGCCTGGTATATTATTCATGGGGAGGGGGTGCGTGGCCCCCTCCCCAGCCATTTTAGGCCCTGGGGACCCCAACTCCCCTGTGACCCAATGTATTAATTAAGGGCAGGGTGGCTGCGCGGCCTCTCCCCCCAGGCTTTAAGAAGGCCCTGGGGACCCCATCCCCCAAGGCTGTGTTTTGTTTTAAAGGCGAGGGGGGCCACGCGCCTCCTATCTCCAAGCCTATTGTGGCCCTTGGGACCGCATTCCCCTGGGGCCTGTTCTTGTATTAGGCGGGTGCTCTGGTGCTTACTCAGGGCACCCACCAAGCACAACAATGGGGGCCACTGGGGAGCCCCACTGCATGCTGCGGGTGCCGGCACTGCTCCTACCCACATTGACCAGTGATTCATGCCGCTCCCTCCAGCTGGGGGCAATATATGATCTGGTCCAAACAGATCTAAAGTCTGCTCCCAGCTGACAAGAGCATCTTTAAATCTCTTGCCCACTGGGAGCAGGCTTTGTGTTTGCTCCCATTTAGCAGGAGTTTTAAAAATACTCCAGCCAGACGGCAGCAAGCACAAGTTTACCACAGCAAGTGAGCTAGCACCGGGGGATGGGGTCCCTGGGGCCATTAAAGGCTCAGGGATGGAGGCGGAGCATCCCCCCTCCCTATTTGGAAAAGTGACGGACCTTGGGGGGTGGGAACCCCAGGGCCTTTAAAAAGGCTTGTGGAAGGGGACTGCAAAGCCCAACTCTCCTTATTAAATGCTTTGGGCCTGGGGCATAGGGCTCCTGGGTCAAATACGGCTTGGAGAGGGGGACCACGTCCCCCCTCCTGATATTATTAAATCAGGTCGCAGGGAATGGGATCTCTGTGGCCGAATACGGCTTGGTGGGGGAGGGTGTGTGCTCATCTCCCCTTATGAAATGGGGGATGGGGTCCCCGGGACAAAAAATGGCTTAGAAAGGGAGGCTGCTCAGCCCCCTTCCTCTTATTAATAGTTGATGCTCAAGGAAATGGGGTCCCTAAACGTTTTCTTTTAATTTCCACTGGTGTCCTGCAGAATCACAGCTAAAATTGCCTTTTTTCAAAATTGGCCCCAGGGTGGGCCCCTCTGGATCCCTCCAGGCAGCCTGGGGGGCAGGGTATCACTGCCCTGTCCTCTTATATATATTTTTTTTTATAACATCAGGACAGGGGACTAAGGGCTGTATGTATGAACACATTTTCCCATAGACACAGAATGGGTAAAACCCTTTGATACATCTGGCCCTAAGTCCTGAGTCCTGAGTTCTGTGATGGCTGCCAGCATCATTTTTCTCATATTGCTGGCAGCCAGTCAGACTCCCACGGAGTGAGATGGACAAAGAGAAGAAAAGCTCCCTGGGCCAGTCAGAGCCCTCTATTTTTTTTAATTGGGTATGAGGGACTCTCACGAGAGTCCCTCGAACAAAACCTTCCATATATACAAATATATTTTAATTTCTTAGAGACTACAGAACAAATTTACACCAAATCACAAACAATACAATCTACATATCAAGATCTAACTTCCTGCCAGATTTGGTGTAAATCTGTTTTTGCGGTAGAGCATCTTAAAGTAGTCTATGGAAAATGCATGGGGATTTTTAATTTTGGGACCCCCCCTTTTTTCTTGGCTCCCTCTTGACGGATCTCCCCAAAATGTTCATGCCCAAACTAGGCGAAAAAGAGCACTTTTTTTATGTTTTGTGGGGATTCGTCAAATGGTAACACATTTATTTGCAACACAAAGAATGCATTTCCTATGGAAACACTGACCTCACTATAACTACCCAGTGGTGTCTGCCACTGGGTGATACAGATAGATAGAGATTGATATATATGTCTATTACCGAGTGCTGGCATTCCCAGGTAGTTAGGTCTGCTTTTCCATAGAAGGAGCGTTTTTTGGTTTGCTAATAACTTTGGCCCCATTTGACAAATTTTCACAAAAATTCAAAAATTCATCCACATAATCTCCTTCCTCGACAGTTTCATGGTGATTAGTCAAGCGGGGTGAGAAAAAAGAGGATCCCAAAACACAAAATCCTCATGCATTTTCCATAGACTTCTTTAGACAAGGCTACAGCAAAAACTGCAGAAAGGAATTACATCAAATTTAGCAGGAATAAAGATCTTGGTCTGCCGATTGGCCTTTTTGTGATTTGGTATAAATCCATTCAGTAGTTTTTGAGCTATTAATGGTAAAAAATATAGATATTTGGAAAGTTGGGCTTGCTAGAGTCTCACAAGCATACCAGGAGAGTGCAAATTAAAAAATGGAGCCTTGTGATTGGGGACAGGTCAGTTTTTTCAGTAAGCCTTCACGCTCTTGTAAGAACATGAAGGCTCCTGCGAGTCTTGACAGAGCCAGTGCTCTGATTCGCTGGCTGTTAGAGTTTTAGAAATGCAATGGCCACCATTACTGTTTACTGTGAAAAATTGCATGCATTGTGAAAATGAAGCATAAAAGCTGTATAAGGGGGCAGCAGAAAGGCATTCTGTCCCCCTAGATTTGGAGAGGAGGTCTCTAAGGCATAACAGCTGTGTGGTAAATGAATGTATATTTTTAAAAAAAATGGTCTCACAGGACTCGTGTGGGATTGTCAATAGTAAAAAGGAGTAAGTGAGTACTTGGTACATTCTACTAGTAGAACTGCATTTTGTGGCCCTTGTTATTGAGAGGAAGTGTGTAAGACATTAGTACTGTGATGAGTAGAAGAATAATTCTTTTGTAAAAATATTTATGATCTTGCGAGACTCTTGCAGCATCCTGAAAAATAGGAAGGAGTAGGTGATCTTTATATACACTTTGGCATGCACACTTGTTACTGTTGGAAGGAGTCTTAGTGGAGATGATGTTTATCAGAGTGTACTATTTACGCCCATCGGCTTGGGAGGAGTTGTGAGTTGAGTTAAGGCTCATCCCACACCCTACCATGCATACCCATCATCCAAGAGAGTGGTATTAGTGGAGGGGCCAGTTCATCCACAAACACTATACTATGCACACTCGTCATCCAAAAGAGAGATCTCAGCAGAGAGGCTAGTCCCTCCCCAAACACTATTATGCACACCTGTCACATGAGAGAGGGGTTTCAAAGGAGAGGCCAGTTCTTCCTGCACCCTACTATGCATACCTGTCATCCAAAAGAAAGGTCTCAGAGGAAAGGCTAGTCTCTCCCCACACATTACTACGCTCACCTGTCATCTGAGAGAGGTATTTGAAAGGAGAGCCCAGTCCCTCCCCACACCCTATTAAGAAGGGCATGAAAGGAGAGGCCAGTCCCTGCTCACTCCCTTCCATGGACACTCATCATCTAAGAGAGAAGTCTGAAAAGAGAGGCCAGTCCCTGCCCACAACCTACTACTTTCACCCGTATTCTGAAAGAGAGATCTCAAAGGAGAGACCAGTCCATCCACACACCATACTATGCACACCCGTCATCTGAGAGAGAGGTCTAAAAAAAGAGGCCAGCCTCTCCCCACTCACTACTACGCATATCCATCATCTGAGAGAGAGGTCTGAAAGGGGAGGCCAGTCCATCCACACACCCTACTATGCACACCGGTCATCTGAGAGAGAGGTCTGAAAGGAGAGGTCCGTCCTTTCCCACACCCTACTATGTACACCCGTCATCTGAGAGCGAGGTCTCAAAGGAGAGGGTATTCCATCCACACACCCTACTACGAACACCTGTCATCTGAGAGAGATGTCTGAAAGGAGAGGCCAGTTCATGCACACACCCAACTACGCACACCGTTCATCCAAAAGAGAGGTCTGAACAGAAGGGTCAATTCCTTCCCACAACCTACTATGCACATCTGTCATGCAGAGACAGGTCTCAGCGGAGGGGCGGCTCCCTGCTCATACCCTACTACGCACTCCTGTCAACATTTAAGGGGTTGGGTGCAAGGCTGTGTGCAGCGGGGTTGCATTTACGTATGGTAATTAAATATTACTTAACTTTAAAAAAAATGTGATATTCACTGGCAAAACCAAAGAGAGTAACGTTATAGTTAGGTGTAATAAAAAGATTTGTTTTTGTTTTAAAAAAACTTAGAAATTCACTGAAAAAATCAAAGGGTAAGGTAACATTATAGTTAGGCACATTGTTGTGTGAAAACATTAATGTTTTGAACTAAAAAAAAACCACAGAAATTCAGCAGTTGCTAACTATAACTTGCGTCCGGCATACATAGCTTATGACCTCATATATGACATCACTGATGACATGTTCTGTGTCATCATTTATGACATCACTGATGACATCTCAAATGACATCATTGTTGACATCACTGATGACATCATATGAGCTACGTTTTCCCAAATATAGTATCTACAATGTAGAATATTACTCCTGTTGAAACTTTTTTCTGCAGTACCAAAAACTTGTGTGGAACATAATGAACACAAGTAGTCAACTGTCACTGCACACAGAGTTACTCTTGAATGCAAAGATTTATAACATGTTTAATACCTATTGGCACCTAAGGTGCATTAGGAGCAGATGAGCTTTGTAAATGCTTGCACTCATTAGCTGGACCCATACTGTACAAAATTAAGTAGACAAGTAATATGGTATTTACCCACCACTATGTAAACTTTGAAACAAACTAGCACACTTATTGGATGATGTCATCAATGATGTCATTTGAGATTTCATCAGTGATGTCATAAATAATGTCATAGAACATGTCATGAGTGATGTCATATATAAGGTCATAAGCAATGCATGGTGTGGCGGAAGTTATAGTTAGCGCTGCTAACTAAAACTGCTGATTTTCTGTGTTTTTTTAGTTCAAAACATTAATGTTGTCACTGAGAAATGTATCTAACTATAGCGTTACTTTGACCTTTGTCTTTTTTCGGTGTTTATTTATATATATATATTTTACCCAGTGGCAATTGCCACTGGGTGGTTACAGTTAGGTCAGCGTTTCCATAGAAAATACCTTTTTTGTTTACCTAATAACTGTTGTTTGATGAACCTCCCCGAAACTTTCCAAAAAGTTTCTCTTTTTTGCCTAATATGTGCATGGAATGTTTCAGGGTGATCTGTCCATTGGGACTGAGCAAAAGTGGGGTCACAAAAAACAAAATCCCTATGCATTTTCCATAGAATTTTCTAAGAAGCACTATTGTAAAAACTGCTGAACGGAATTATACTAAATTTGGCAGGAAGCTAGATCTTTGTCCAGAAAGTGTGAGCAAGGCTCTGATTGGCTGCCAACAGCATGAAGAAAAATGTTGCTGGCAGCCATTACAGGACTCGGGAACTAAGGGAATGATTTAGATCTTGGCGGACGGGTTACTCCATCACAACAGTGATATATAAATTCCATTATGTCCTTTGGGAATTAAATTTTGGTGGACGGGATGTCCGTCACCGTTGTGATGGAGTAACCCATCAGCTGAGATCTAAATCAGGCCCTCAGTTCCTTGTTGTGCAGTTTAAATGAAAAAACATAAGGGGGCAGGTTAAGGATACCCTGCCCTCCCAGCACTTGTGGGGGGCCCTTCAGAGACACCCTGGGCCCAAAATAGAAAAAACTTTAGGTGCTACTATCCCACCAACTCCTGCAGAATTGTGGCAACAAATAAAATGGCGCCCCACCAACTCTAAAAACGAAAAAGGAAAGGGGGCCTGAGTTGCTGGCACCCCAGGGACCCCATCCCCCAGGGCCAAATAATTTATTGTTAGGGGAGAGGCATGTGGCCCCCCTCTCTGAGGCTGTAGCAGACCCAAGGACCCCATTCCTGGGCAAACTACTATTGTTAGGCCCAAAGGGCCTCAGGGAACCCATCCCCCAGGACCAAAAATAGGTAGAGGGGAGAGAGGCAAGCGGCCCACCTTCCCAAGCCTAACAATGCCCCGGGGACCCCATCTCTCAATGCCGGCTCTTTAACTGTGTCCCAGGAGTAGTCACCTGCAAGACGGCAGGCAGGGGAAGAAGTGTGCTCCCACAGGGTTGGAGCTTTGGAAATGTTCCCACTCGGTTGGAGCACACTTCTGTTTTCCTGCTCGCGGTCTTCAGTGCAAAAGACACACAACTGATGGACGGAATGCAGAACAAATCAAAATATTCACCCCCAGTCAAGAGATCTCGGTTAAATCCATCATTATTTTGCTCACCATGCCACCCCAGTTTAGACCTGGCCATATGCAAATCAGTCTTGACCCTGTGCCTCATGGGAGCTGTCCAGCCCGAACTGCCAAGCCACGTCCTCCCTGGACCGGAAACAAGCATCCTAAGACGGGTTTCGGGGTCTCACCCCTCGTCAGCCAGAATTGCTTGAATCCAGTGGCACAGTGAGCCCGGGACCCACGTCTGCGCATATTCAGCGCACTTAGGGAGAGAAAACAAAAGACACACAATTGATGGACGGAATGCAGAACAAATCAAAATATTCACCCCCAGTCAATCGATCTCAGTTAAATCCATCATTATTTTGCTCACCATGCCACCCCAGTTTAGACCTGGCCATATGCAAATCAGTCTTGACCCTGTGACTCATGGGAACATTCCAGCCCGAACTGCCAAGCCAGGTCCTCCCTGGACCGGAAACAAGCATCATAGGACCAGTTTCAGGGTTTCACCCCTCATCAGCCTGGATAACTTGAATCCAGTGGCACAGAGAGCCCGGTACCGTTGTCTGGGCATACGCTGCGCACTTAGAGCGAGAAAGCAAAAGACACACAATTGATGGACGGAACCAGAACAAATCAAAACATTCACCCCAAGTCAAGAGATCTGGGTTAAATCCATCATTCTTTTGCTCACCATGCCACCCCAGTTTAGACCTGGCCATATGCAAATCAGTCATGACCCTGTGCCTCATGGGAACAGTCCAGCCCGATCTGCCAAGCCAGGTCCTCCCTGGACCGGAAACAAGCATCCTAGGACCGGTTTCTGGGTTTCACCCCTCATCAGCCAGGATAGCTTGAATCCAGTGGCACAGTGAGCCCGGGACCTACGTCTGGGCCTACCCGGTGCACTTAGGGCGAGAAAGCAAAAGACACACAAGTGATTGACAGAATGCAGAATAAATCACAACATTCACCCCCAGTCAAGAGATCTGGGTTAAATCCATCCTTCTTTTGCTCACCATGCCACCCCAGTTTAGACCTGTCCATATGCAAATCAGTCTTGACCCTGTGCCTCATGGGAACAGTCCTGCCTGAACTGCCAAGTCAGGTCCTCCCTGGACCGGAAACAAGCATCCTAGGACCGGTTTCGGGGTTTTACCCCTCATCAGCCAGGATAGCTTGAATCCAGTGGCACAGTGTGCCCGGGACCCACGTCTGGGCATACCCGGTCCACTTAGGGCGAGAAAGCAAAAGACACACAATTGATGGACGGAATGCAGAACAATTCAAAACATTCACCCCCAGTCAAGAGATCTGGGTTAAATCCATCATTCTTTTGCTCACCATGCCACCCCAGTTTAGACCTGGCCATATGCAAATCAGTCTTGATCCTGTGCCTCATGGGAACAGTCCAGCCCAAACTGCCAAGCCAGGTCCTCCCTGGAACAGATCAAGCATCCTAGGATCGGTTTCGGGGTTTCACCCCTCATCAGCCAGGATAGCTTGAATCCAGTGGCACAGTGAGCCTGGGACCCACATCTGGGCATACCCCGCGCACTTAGGGCGGGAAAGCAAAAGACACACAATTGATGGATGGAATGCAAAACAAATCAAAACATTCTCCCCCAGTCAAGAGATCTGGGTTAAATCCATCATTCTTTTCTCACCATGCCACCCCAGTTTAGACCTGGCCATATGCAAATCAGTCTTGATCCTGTGCCTCATGGGAACAGTCCAGCCCAAACTGCCAAGCCAGGCCCTCCCTGGACCGAAAACAAGCATCCTAGGACCGGTTTTGGGGTTTCACCCCTCATCAGCCAGGATAGCTTGAATCCAGTGGCACAGTGAGCCCGGGATGCGGTCTTGAGTGCAGCACACAGAAAGAGGAAAAAACAAGGAAAAATAAACATAACTCTACTTGTTATGCCTCACCTGGGGAGGCATATCTTTTTTGCCACATTTCCAGGTCTCCTAGGTTTGGAAAATCCAGGAATGCATCAAAAACCATGGGAGTTGTGTGGAAACACCTGCACAATGCCCATGTGATGCCTACCTTGCACAGAGTAATGCAATGCAGCGATTTATGCTGAGTTGCATTACTCCATATTTTTTAAAGCTACCCACAACAGCTTTACGTGGCTTCAAAAATATGACTTTAGGTTTGCGTCACTCTTGCACCACCTTGCGTGGTGCAAGAGCGATGCAAACTGTCATAAATGTGGCCCTTATTATCTATTACGTAGATTCCATCCCCTGTTAGAAACTTGTTCTGCATAGCCAAATAACTTGTGTTGAAAATACTGGACACTGGTCATCGACTGTCACCTGCACACAGAGTTACTCCTGAATACTAAGATTTAGAACATGTTCAATACCTCTACATACCTATGATACATTAGGACACATGTGTTTTGTAAACACTGACATCCATTATCTGAATGCAGGCTTTATAAAATTAGGTAGAGAAGTAATATGGTACTTACCTGCCACTAAGTAAACTATAAAATAAACTAACATGCTCATTGAATTATGTCATCACTGATGTCATCAGTGATGTCATGAATGATGTAATTTGAGATGTCTTCAGTGATGGCATAAATGATTTCATAGAGCAAGTCACAAGTCATAAGCAGTGAAAGGCGGGGTGTAAGTTATAGTTAGCTCTACGAACCATAACTGATGAATTTCTGTGGTTTTTTTCGAGTTCAAAATTTTATGTTTGCACTGACATATTCACCTAACTTTAACGTCACTTTAACCTTTGGTTTTTTTCAGTGAATATAAGTATCAAGTGATAGCTACTTTAGGGCACAAGTTGTAGTTAACTGAGATAACTATAACTGATGTATTTCAGTGGTTTAGTTCATTTAAAATAATGTTTTAACTGATATTTTACTAGTGAAAATAAAAATTCCCTTTTGTGTCGTAGTATACTTCCAGTGAGAATGTCTCTATTAGTTTACACTGAACCAAAAGATTACAATTAGTTATTAATCATCATCACACAACGTAATTAAAATCATAAATTCTTTTTACTTTATTGTTCGCATTACAAACCCAAATTTCAGCCTTGGATCACAAATCAGTTAAGAATACATTTATAAACACATTTATAAAAACTCTTTATACACGCTGGTTTACAATCACAATTTATCAAAACCTTTTGCCACTTTCCTAAGACAGGATAAATAATGATTTGACAATTATTGCGTGGGATGCATAACAGATATTTCTATTAAACTTCATGAATAGAGAACTCTATGACATAGAATATTTTAATGCTCTCACGCTGTAATTTCAAAAATTGTTAGCGCAACCACTCTACTTTATATACACTTCTTTATATAGTATAATATACTCCAGTGTGTATACTACATACAAATCTATTAAAAACAATACATAATTTTGTCCATATGTCAAGAAGTGTATATAAAGTAGAGTGGTTGCGCTAACAATTTTTGAAATTACAGCGTGAGAGCATTAAAATTTGGGTTTGTAATGCGAACAATAAAGTAAAAAGAATTTATGATTTTAATTACGTTGTGTGATGATGATTAATAACTAATTGTAATCTTTTGGTTCAGTGTAAACTAATAGAGACATTCTCACTGGAAGTAAACTACGACACAAAAGGGAATTTTTATTTTCACTAGTGTGATATGACCCAGTCCCTTTTGGTCTAACCTGGGTAACTCTCTCTTTTTTCTGATCTTAACTGATATTTTCACCTAACTATAATGCCCCACCAGCCTTTGTTTTTTCCAGAGAATTTTGATTTTTTTTTAATGTAAAGTAAGATATTATTACCATTCCTAACTATAACGGCACTTTAAACTTTGGTTCTTTCAGTGAATCTATCTGTCTATCTGTCTGTCTGTCTGTCCGTCCGTCCGTCCGTCCGTCTGTCCGTCTATCTATCTATCTATCTATCTATCTATCTATCTATCCACACACACACATATATATATATATGTATACAAGTATGTATGTGTGTGTGTGTATGTGTGTGTGTGTGTGTGTGTATATATGTATATTCACTAAAAAAAAACTAAGGTTAAAGGGTTGTTATAGTTAGGTTCAGATTTTACACACACAAATCTATGGACAATCAGCAGATATAGCTATCTGAACTAAATATAACGTATGCCTCTACAATGCACTGCTTATGACCTCACATATCACATCACTCACAACATACTCAGTGACATCACTCATGACATGGTTGTGCGAGTGGCTGTATGGGTGTGTGAGTGGCTGTATGGATGTGTGAATGGGTGTGTGAGTGGCTGTATAGGTGTGTGAGTGGGTGTGTGAGTGGCTGTTTGGGTCTGTGAGTGGGTGTGTGAGTGGTTGTATAGTTCTGTGAGTGGGTGTGTGAGTGGTTGTATGGGTCTGTAAGTGGGTGTGTGAGTAGATGTGCGGGTGTGTGAGTGGGTTTGTGAGTGACTGTATGGGTCTATGAGTGGGTATGTGAGTAGCTGTGTGGGCATGTGAGTGGGTTTGTGGGTGGCTGTATGGGTGTGTGAGTTTTCTTTGGGGTTTGTGAGTGGGTGTTTGAGTGGTTGTGCGGGTCAGTGACTGGGTGTGTGAGTGGTTGTGTGGCTCCCTCCCCAGTCTGAGGGACCGCATCTCCTGGGGCCCGGCTTCATTCTGAAAGGAGAGGGGGACATGCATCCCCACTCCCTGTGCCAATATTGGCCTGGGGGACCCCATCCCCGGGCCCTTTCTACTTAGTTATTGGGGAGGGGGGCCGCACTTATCAAGCCAATTTCGGCCCTGGGAGCCCCATCTCCCAGGGCCTGGCCACATTATGAATGGGCCAATATTATCCCTGGCTACCCCATCCCCTGGGGCCTGGCCAATTATAAACGAGAAGGGGGGCCATGTAGCTTCCTTTCCCGGGCCATTTTTGGACCCAGGCACCCCATCTCCTGAGGCCTGACCAGTAATGTGTATTGTTATCTTTTTCTAGGACTGTTTTTATTTGTTTTTGTGGGTGTTGGATTTTTAGGATAATAAGGTGGGGAGTGGTTTAAATATATATTTCAATGTTTTTAATTGGTAAATATTTGTAATATTTAGGGGTCGATTCCGATTCGGGCCGGAAAAAGCACCGACCGACTCGGATCCGGAAAAAATACCGACCGACACGTACCAGTGGCGCCCGACACGCCAAGTACGATGCAAGCCGCGATAAATCCGACCGACACGTCAGGAAACCAAGCCGACCGACCGAGCCGCTCGGAAAATTGCAATCCGGCCGGAAAAACACGCGAATCCAACCGACCGACACGCACCCGGAACAAATCCGACCGAATCGTACCCGCCAACTCCAACCCGCAAAGTACGATGCAAGGCGCGAAAAACACGACCGAGTCGGACGGAGGACAAGCCGTACGACCGACACGCATACAAAACCGAGCCGAAGCAACACAATACACCGCGACCGACGCGTACGCAGCATACAAAACTGCACAAACACAGCGTGAACGAAACGGAAAACACCGTACGAGACCAATGCAGGGTCCGACTCGGTCACAAGAACGTTTCCAACATACACAAACAGCACAAAGGAAAAATCAACCAAAAAAAGGCCAAACAAGCAATTACCAAGCCAATAAATACTGGGGGGTGGGGACAGAGAACAAAGACACACCCACAACTCCACCTATATAAAGGACACAAATCACTACCATGAGCCTTTGCAAATGCCATTTCACTGCCAGCACCCAAGAGAAAGCAACCACACACCCACAGCTCACCCCTCACACAAGCCACACACCATCAGCACACCAACAAATACCTACCTCACATACACCCAGCAAAACACACACTCACACACCCTCACCTGCACACCAACACACACATCACTCACCATCACCACCCATCACCATGCCCCCCAAGAAGAATCCCAAGTTCCTAGATTGTGAATTGGAAGTCCTGGTAGACGAGATCCTCAGGGTGGAGCCACAGCTGTTTGGCACTCTGGTCCAACAGACCCCCATGTCGCAGAAAACCAAGATGTGGGAGAGGATCATCAACAGGGTGAACGCCCAATCATCATGTCGGCGCACAAAGACGGACATCCAGAACAGGTGGTATGACGTGCGCAGGAGGGTACGGGACCTGCTGAAGATAGACTACATCAACAGCCAACATACCGGCAGTGGCCCTCCTGCCAAGCCAATATACCTCAGGCCCTGGGAGGAGAAGGTGCGGGCCATCCTTCCGCCAGTGAGCGTATATGGACTAGAGAACATCCCAGAGCCTGGTGAGTACACAACAAATGTACACAATAAACTGCCACAAAACACACACATCACTGTCAAGGGGAGAGTCAAACCATGCACACATAGCAATTACACAGCAACTAGAACAGAATCATCCCAAAATGTGTATGTCAGTCAGATAAACACAACACATGCCATCAAAAAAGTCACATCCAACTGTGCCAACACATGTACAAACACAACCACAACTACAGCTAGGCAGTGGCACAAATAGAACTAACACACACATCCACACATGTAGCCACCACAACAACACCAACACACAGTGAAGACCACTCAAAGGAAGGAATTCTGTGTATGCTGGCCAAGTCAGTGTAGCCAATAGCATCATGGGAGTCGCAGTCACACATATTGCCCCCCCCACAACTGTCCCATCAACACCACCCTGAACCATGCTCACATCACAGGGAGTGGAGAAGGACTCACAAGATGGCTGACACTGGCTACTGCTGTGGGGAGCACAAGGCCCTGCTGGCAACTGTGCACCAACAAACAGCAGGACACCACTGACTGACATCCTGAGAGACAACTTCCACTCCCTGCAATGCAAGCACGTTCCATGGTGGGATATCTGGCTGGCTGGGTGGGAAGGGGGACTTGCAGCACTGACTATAGTCACCAGCACCTCCCCTCACCCCCCCCAACACAAACTCCACAGTACCCACCTGGTAGAATGCAATGCCCTCCATCCTAACACAAGATCCCACAAAGCACCACCACCCTGGGTTATGTTGTGTGAAGCACAGGGACACTCTTGGGACTCTTAGCCAAACAACTGCCAGGACAACACTCCCAGCCATCCTGTCAGCACAGCCAGCCCACCCCACAGGGAAGCAGAGTCAAAAGGAAGGAAGCATGGGCATGCTGGGAAGGGGGTGGAGGCAATAGCATGATGGGAGTCGTAGTCACAGACATAGCTCACCCCCACAACTGTCCCATCAACACCACCCTGAACCATGCTCACATCACAGGGAGTGGAGAAGGACTCACAAGATGGCTGACACTGGCTACTGCTGTGGGGAGCACAAGGCCCTGCTGGCAACTGTGCACCAACAAACAGCAGGACACCACTGACTGACATCCTGAGAGACAACTTCCACTCCCTGCAATGCAAGCACGTTCCATGGTGGGATATCTGGCTGGCTGGGTGGGAAGGGGGACTTGCAGCACTGACTATAGTCACCAGCACCTCCCCTCACCACCCCCCCAACACAAACTCCACAGTACCCACCTGGTAGATATGCAATGCCCTCCATCCTAACACAAGATCCCACAAAGCACCACCACCCTGGGTTATGTTGTGTGAAGCACAGGGACACTCTTGGGACTCTTAGCCAAACAACTGCCAGGACAACACTCCCAGCCATCCTGTCAGCACAGCCAGCCCACCCCACAGGGAAGCAGAGTCAAAAGGAAGGAAGCATGGGCATGCTGGGAAGGGGGTGGAGGCAATAGCATGATGGGAGTCGTAGTCACAGACATAGCTCACCCCCACAACTGTCCCATCAACACCACCCTGAACCATGCTCACATCACAGGGAGTGGAGAAGGACTCACAAGATGGCTGACACTGGCTACTGCTGTGGGGAGCACAAGGCCCTGCTGGCAACTGTGCACCAACAAACAGCAGGACACCACTGACTGACATCCTGAGAGACAACTTCCACTCCCTGCAATGCAAGCACGTTCCATGGTGGGATATCTGGCTGGCTGGGTGGGAAGGGGGACTTGCAGCACTGACTATAGTCACCAGCACCTCCCCTCACCCCCCCAACACAAACTCCACAGTACCCACCTGGTAGAATGCAATGCCCTCCATCCTAACACAAGATCCCACAAAGCACCACCACCCTGGGTTATGTTGTGTGAAGCACAGGGACACTCTTGGGACTCTTAGCCAAACAACTGCCAGGACAACACTCCCAGCCATCCTGTCAGCACAGCCAGCCCACCCCACAGGGAAGCAGAGTCAAAAGGAAGGAAGCATGGGCATGCTGGGAAGGGGGTGGAGGCAATAGCATGATGGGAGTCGTAGTCACAGACATAGCTCACCCCCACAACTGTCCCATCAACACCACCCTGAACCATGCTCACATCACAGGGAGTGGAGAAGGACTCACAAGATGGCTGACACTGGCTACTGCTGTGGGGAGCACAAGGCCCTGCTGCCAACTGTGCACCAACAAACAGCAGGACACCACTGACTGACATCCTGAGAGACAACTTACACTCCCTGCAATGCAAGCACGTTCCATGGTGGGATAACTGACTGGGTGGGTGGGTGGGTGGGAAGGAGGTCTGGCTGACAACCAAACACAATCAATGCAGACCATGTTCACACCCCAGAGAATACATAGAAATGCCCAAATAATGCAGGACAATGTGCCACACCAATATCAACCCCTGACTGTGACGACTTAGGACAATACAATGTACAGGCCCGCACCCCGAGGCACAGTCACAACTGTCAGGTGTGTCAACCACTGATGCCTGCAGAAACATGACATACATTGTTTGTGTCTCCCAAAAACAGGTGATGATAGGGACACAGCAGCAGACGCTGAGGAGTCCCAGTCCCAGGCTCAAGAGGATGCCGAGCTCACTGGCGTCGTACAGCCTCTGTCCTCCTCGGACGATGAAGAACAACCTGGCACATCCGGTGCAAGTCAACATGCTGCACCAGCAGGACCACCAGCTGCAGCACCAGCAGGTCCACCAGCTGCACCCCCTGCACCCACCCCTCCAACGACTGTCACCACGAATACCATCCCTGCCGACATGGACAGAATAAGGAACAACACCAGCGCAGTGACCCTGGACCAACCTGGGGCCATGGACACCACCACCACCACCAACCCCCAAGGTGGACCAGGGTTATCTGTGCGTGCAACTGCACACACTGCACATGTCAGCAGGGGTGGTGGGAGGGGTGGGAGACAGAGGTCGCTGCTTGCAGACGTTGCTGGTGTGCATGAAGACCCACAACTGGTACGCATAGCTGATGCGTACCAGTCCAGCACCGGAGAGCTCAGCCAGGTAGTGGGGCTCCTCAGAGACATCAAACAGCAGCAGGCTGCCCATCATGCCCGCTTGGACTCCCACATGTCCCAAGTGGAGTCACACATGTCACGTGTGGACTCCCACATGTCACGTGTGGACTCCCACATGACCCGCGTGGAGTCCAAGTGGGATGTACTACATGAGATGACGGCGGTGCACAGGGACATTTTACAATGCCTCCGCCAGATGAACAGCAACCAGTCCACACCTCCCTGTGTGCCAACAACATCTGGTACCGAACAAACAGCAACTGCCACAGGGAGGGAGGAGGACTCTGGCGGAGAGTCCCCTGCACCGCAGCAGCCTGCACTTGAGGGCCCCCCCCCAAGAAGAGGGGTCGTCCGAGGAGGGGAAAGTGAGAGGCTGATGGCCAAGCGCAACTCCCAGGAAGCCTGAACCTGTTCTGGATTTTCGCCTTTGTGCACAGACTGTTCACCCTGTTGATGGCAACACTACTCCCACACATAGCATGGGGAGTACAAGTTGGAACAATGTGTCAGACAACTGTGGCCCCGATACTGGGGATCCTGTCTACCTGGACTTTCTATTCATCTAGGAACTTGGGATTGCAAGATTCATGTACAGCACAATCCATCCTATGCACTATTATCACAATAAACACACTAATACACCATACTTGCCTCTGTCGTGATTCCAACGTGGGTGCTGTTATGGGGATGATGAACTGCAAAATTACACAGTGTATGCGAACTGCAACAGCAAGGACAACACAGGCATGTGAGTACAGGCAACGTGACACATATGAGGGAGACACACCACCAGGGCTACACAACACATACACACCTAGGCCATCTGACTCATTGCCTACACTGATGTTGCCAGGGAAGACGGTGCAATGCACAGACACCACACCCATTCCCAGTTGTAGTCAAGTAGCCCACAGGTGCAGTAAGCAAATGGCAGTCAAATGTGTGACCACAGACAACGCACATCACTAAGTGAAGCACAGGTTTATTACACAGTAGCAACATGCCGTAACCACTACAGATGCAAGGTAACCCCACCTGGTAGCGGGCACACAGTCAACAACTGTAGACAGAAGGAAGTCCATGGGTGTGGCGCACATCACCTGTAGGGACACAACAGCTACCAGCCTGGATGTGCAATCACGTCGTCGGTGGACACAGTTGACCAAACGAATCTGAAAGTACCCTGTGAAGGACAGAAATGACACACAGTCAAAAGCAATGCAGTACAGGACAGAACAGCAAAACTCATGCACAATACATGTTACAAGATACCCACCCAGAACCAAGTTAGCATGTCAACACTGTTGGGGAGTACAGCCCACCTGTCACCACACATCGCAACACACATCCTGTCAAGTAGCCCATGGACACACTCCAACAGCACCAGAGCACCACCCACACATCATGCCAACTCACATCATTCACATGACACCTCAGGATACTCACATTCAGCTAAAGAAGTTGGTGATGAGCTGTGTGCGGACATCACCATCACCATCATCATCATCATCGTCACTGGCATCGTGGTCCAGGCCAGGATCCTCCACAGGTGGCGGATGTTGGTCATCGTCATCCTGGATGAGAGGCAACTCCTTCCGCACTGCCAGGTTGTGGAGCATGCAGCAGACGATGATAATCTTGCACACTTTCGCAGGGGCATATGGGAGGGACCCTCCGGTCTTGTCCAGGCAGCGGAAGCGGCTCTTCAGGAGACCAAAGGTCCGCTCAATCACTCTCCTGGTCCGACCATGTGCCTCATTGTAGCGCATCTGGGCAGGTGTCACAGGGTTCCTGAGGGGTGTCAGCAACCACGGCATGTTGGGGTATCCCGAGTCACCTACGGACAGACAAGTGCACATCAGCTGACTTGGAAAAGTGGGCGGAATACTACAGATCAGATCACACACAATGGCACAAAGTCAGTACACACCGACAAGCCAGGCACGCTGGTTCTGCATCTGTGCCATCAACCTGGGGATGCGACTACTCCTCATCACAAAGGCATCGTGTGCTGAACCAGGGAAACGGGCACACACGTGTGTGATGGTCATGTCTGCAAGACACACCACCAGTGCATTGACCGAGTGGTAGTGCTTGCGGTTCCTGTAGGCCTGCTCCTGGGCCTGTGGTGGTACCAAAGCCACATGTGTCCCATCAATGGAGCCAATTACATGCGGCATCCTCCCCAGGGCATAAAAGTCACTCTTCACGTCAGTGAGTCGTCGCAGTCTAGGGAAATAGATGTACCGGTTCAGGAAGAGCAACATTGCCGCCAAAACATCGCGGAGCACACGGCTGAACATGGTCTGTGACATCCCACCAGCAGACGCCACAGTATGTTGGAAGGTACCGGTGGCAAAGAAGTGTAGGGCTGCCATCACCTTCACCTTGGGGGTCAGCGCTGTAGGATACGGCCGGCCAGGCTGCAAATGTGGGGACAACTGCACTGCAAAATCCTCAATCAGCTGCCTGGTGAAGCGGTACCGTCGGATGCTGTCCCGTTCCACCATCGTTGCCAGGTCTGGGAATGGCCGATGGACAGCAGGAGCCCTGCAGTGCAGAGGAGAAGTAAGCAAGATCGTCAGTCACCCCACATATGCGGCATTGAACACACTCAAGATCCCAACATACATCATCATGAGGCACAACTACATGAAGTGTGCAGTACCGGAACGACATTTATGGTACATACATGGCCAACATCTGTCAACACGGTCCTACAGGTGGCATCAATTTGTCCCAGGTTGGCCCATTGGATATCATGATGCTGTGTCACAGTCACCCCCCAGTGACATGTGAGGACAGATGTGCCCCAGGCACCACAGCTCAACGACAGGCACATTCCCAGGGACCCTGTAATGCCACATGGACACTGGCATCACCTGGAGTATCATGTGTACACCACAACAAAACAAACATGACCCCCACAGGTAGTGGCCACACTTGCCATGGCAGGAGAGCCATGGACGTCTGTGACACACACGCACAACATCAGAGTCCATGCACACACAACGTGGATGTGGAGACTGTCTCCCATTGTGCACATGAAATCAGAGACATTGTAAACACTACATGCACAAAGACTGTGGAGGGCCATCACTATTGTGCCACTGGGACACCCTGGCTCAAACATACCGTCCCACATGGGACTCACGGGGTATGTGACATGACATACACAAACACCACTGTGAAATGTGACCATGGCACATGCACAGATATGAACAGTTGCACATCACAGTGGTCACGTACACGTAACACCCAGGATCCTGTCCCCATTAACACGTGCACAGCCTGGGGGTGGCTGCCCACAGGTGACACCCACAGGACAACATGTACACCAACATACACACAATAGGAAATGCAGCCTTACATGCCTTATGATAAGGTTTGGACAGGCTGTCGTGATGTAGGTGTGCCCCTCACTCCCTGGGAGCTATCTGTGGCTGGCATATGTCCATCTGAGACAGGCATGCTGACATATGCCAGTCACATGTACAGTGATGCGTTGTACTGCAATGGACCGATCGGTGCCTCCGGCCGGCCCATTGCATTCAATGTGTGCGGGTACGCGTTGTACCCCTGTGCGCGTTGAACAGCAATGGACCGATCGGTGCCTCCGGCCGGCCCATTGCTTTCAATGTGTGCGGGTACGCGTTGTACCCCTGTGCGCGTTGAACAGCAATGGACCGATCGGTGCCTCCGGCCGGCCCATTGCTTTCAATGTGTGCGGGTACGCGTTGTACCCCTGTGCGCGTTGTACCTCAATGGACCGATCGGTGCCTCCGGCCGGCCCATTGCATTCAATGTGTGCGGGTACGCGTTGTACCCCTGTGCGCGTTGTACTGCAATGGACCGATCGGTGCCTCCGGCCGGCCCATTGCATTCAATGTGTGCGGGTACGCGTTGTACCCCTGTGCGCGTTGTACTGCAATGGACCGATCGGTGCCTCCGGCCGGCCCATTGCTTTCAATGTGTGCGGGTACGCGTTGTACCCCTGTGCGCGTTGAACAGCAATGGACCGATCGGTGCCTCCGGCCGGCCCATTGCTTTCAATGTGTGCGGGTACGCGTTGTACCCCTGTGCGCGTTGAACAGCAATGGACCGATCGGTGCCTCCGGCCGGCCCATTGCTTTCAATGTGTGCGGGTACGCGTTGTACCCCTGTGCGCGTTGTACCTCAATGGACCGATCGGTGCGCACCCATTGACAATGGGCTTGCCTGGCAACGGACGCGTTTTCGAATATTCGAACGAGTCGGTTGCTGGAAAATCAGTTGGTCACCCACAACAATGTTGCAAAATCATGTATGTCATGAAGTTGAAGATTTGAAGGATGCTGTGGGCGTGTTTTGGTGCTGCTATTCCATGGATTGGCCAGATTCAGAAGATGCAAACGACTTGGACCTATCACTTTGGACACAAGGGACAGTATCTGCCTCTCCAGCACATATATATTGCTGCATGTTCCCCTGAGAGCCCACTTGCCTGCACTACATGCTCCAGGACGACATCTGCCACTGCACTGCTGCTGTCTCTGCCCCTCTGGACCCTGCAATGGCACGTACTGTGGAGAGAGCCCCAGCCTTCAGCCTTGAAGAGAACCAGGCCCTGCTGGACAGCCTACTTCCACAGTACAGCAAGCTGTATGGGACACCAGGGGAGCAGGTGAGTGTTCTGTGCACTGCCTTTCTGAATGTGCATTTTGTCTGACTAGCAAGGCTGAGAGTCAGCACACCACTGGCTAGCAGGCTCACTGAGTAGTTGTCACCCCCCATAGTGTGTAGTGACTTGCACTGGACAGGTATGGTGCAGTGACAGTGCTTCTGAACAGGGTTTTACTCCCCATGCTATGATACCATGTAGTGACTTCTGGAAAACTGTCCATGGGCAGCCGTGCACTGCCTGGGTACACCATGTGCCCCTGTGATTGCGACATGTATATGCAACTGTGTCATGCACGGATATGTTGCATGTGTAGTAATGTCCTTATCACTTTGTCATCCTGACAGGCTTCTGCCCATCGGAAGCATGAGATCTGGAAGGACATCGTCCGGGCTGTCCGGTCCGTGGGGGTCTACAAGCGCCGGATCCGCAACTGCCAAAAGAGGTGGCAGGACCTTCGGGGCTGGACCCGGAGGATTGCACGGGTCCAGCTGAAGCTGTCGCCTCCTCGCAGGAGGGGCGGAACACGGACCCTGACCCCCCACATGCTCAGGATCCTGGCGGTGGTCTTTCCAGACCTGGATGGGCAGCTGAAGGCCAGAGAGCAGCAAGGAGGGGGTGAGTCAAAGACTGCACTGTGTACTCTGTCTAACATGTTATGTGCCCTCCTCGGGCCAGGTTGAACTGCCACAGTACAGCAGTCATGTTGTCCAGGAGCCATGTCCCTCTATTGTGCACTGCCCACTCCTCATCTGATACCCAGGTGTGGCCCTTACATGCAGGGAATTCTGTCACTTAGGACTGTGTCCTTGCAGTTTGCTTGACTCAAGGTGGGAGACAGCATCTGTTTCCCTGACTCTGTGGTGGGCATCATGGGTGGGTCCATTGCTTACACAATGCCTGTATTCTGACATGTATTCAGCGTGTTACTTTGATCTGTGGTCCAATTGCTGAGCTGATCCACCACATGTGGCTGGGGTACCTGGCACACACCCATGCTGCGGGTGGGAACAATGTTTGGGCCCCAGGAGTATGTATATGACGTGTGTCACACATACTTAGCCAGCTGCCTACAGTCCAGGGCTCATCCCTCATTCATGTGGGGCTGGACAGTCATGCCTACTCCAGGCCATACAATACACTCTGTACTCCCACTCCCGTGTATCAGAGGACACATTGTGCACAGTGATTTGCCCCTCAGGTGTCTGCCTCTGTGTCAGTGTGCTGTGGATTAGTCGCCAGGACTGCTGTGGAGTTTCTTGGTAGGGGCTCAGCATGCCACTGGAGATGTGACCATAGGAGACGATACTTGTGTGACACATAGGTGTCTGATCAGCTGCCCATGCAGACTGGGGCATGTAAATGTGAAGTTCAGGCAGCTGTTCCCCATGCACAGCAGAGTGTGAGGGGCTCAGGTTCCGAGGGTAGTGTCACAGGTCTCCCATATGTCCAATAGGTATGACCTGGACAGATGAGGGTTAAGAGGATGTGTTGTGGGGGGGATGTACATGTGCACTTGTGCAGCTCCAGGACTTGCATTCCCCATGACCTACTATTGTGACACAGTGCAGAGTGTTGTTGTCTGGCTGCAAAGTCATACATCACTGAGACAGTGATGTATGACTTTGCAGTCATGCCTCCGCCATGGCATGTGTCTACTGATTGGTGATCCTGCAGGGGAGTGACATGTGCTACATGCACACCATAGTGGCGCTGGCTATCAGGACATGGGTGCATCATGGTGTCTGTCGCTGGTATGCATCACATGCATTTCCTATTTGACTCTGGGCATCCCTTACATCCGTAAACCTGTACTGACTCAGTGGCAAGAGCTGTGATGTGTCCACACCGTGTCCTCTGCACTGTCCAACTACTGTGTACTTGGTGCATGTGTCAACACTGGGGTGTTGCAATCCAACAGACACCAGACAGATGGGTGCAAGGCCATGTGGGATGTGAGTGCCATGCTTGGCATCAGACTGACAATTGACTTCTCCTGTTCAATTAGTGCACTTTTAGCAATGCACAACTAATGATGCCAGGGCTTGCTCTGTGATGTGCTGTGCTCACAGTGGTGTGTGCGTTATGTGCAGGTGACTGATGTCTGTCTGTTTCCCCATTGTTTGCAGATACATCCACGGCCACGGAAGGGGACAGCTCCACGGACCAGGAGGAGCCGGAGAGCCAGACTGGGTCAGCAGCCGAGGAGTGGTCGGAGGGACCCAGTGGCACGGAGGGCGAGGGGAGCCACACCGAGGAGTCCTCAGCAGCATCCACCTCAGCTGAGGACCAGAGCAACTCGGAGGATGACTCCCTTGTGGAGGCGGGTGTCAGCAGCCACCACACCCCAGCTAGTGTTGCTGTCCCCGCCACCACCAGCACCACCACCGCCCTCCCATCGGCTCCCATTCCCCAGGTCCGTGGAGGCTCCCATGTCCGGGAGCGTGTCTCCTTTGGGCCAGGCACCGCACCCCCTGCCCCTGTGTCCCCTGCTGCCCTGAGTGAGGAGTCTGTGTACCTCCTTCGCCAGCTCCATGTAGGGCAGACAGCCATGCTGAGTGTCCTCCATGCGCACACCGCGCTGTTGACTCAGCTGGTGTCGTTCATGGAGGGCATCTCATCGGGCATGTCTGACCTACAGAGGGGCAATAGGTCCATGGACTCCTCCCTGACGGCAGCAGTGTCCCTCCTCAAACGGTCCCTCACCCCTCCTGCCTCTGCTCCATCCACACTCCCCAGCACCTTACCCATCCCAGGCACACACACACTGGCACACACCAGCACACACACATCCAGCACACTGACACACACGCCAATGACAAAACGCACACGCACGCACATTCAGGGGACTGAAGCCAGACTCACAGGGGATGGGGCCCTGGAACACACACACGCATCCACATGCACTGCGCAGTCCTCAGTTCCCTCTCCCTCCAAAGCACCCTCCCTTGCCTCACCTGCAACCCCAAAGTCACAGCAGCTCTTCCTCTGTGACCTCGGCCTCTTCCCCACCGATGAAGCTGCTCCAGCATCCCGGGGGAAGAGGAAGCCCACCCACACGGAGCAGAGTGCCCCTCGCCCCCGGACACCCTCCCCCAGGCGCAGACGGACTGAGGCCCCCACCCGCAAGTCCCCCCGGAGTGCTAAGAGCAAGACCCCGCCACCGCCCTGCAGCTCAGGCACAAGGTCTCCGTCCTCCATCCCTCAGGCCCCCACTGCACAGGTGCCCCCACCACACCCTGCCCCAGGTTCCCCCACCCACAGATATACCATCCCCAAGATGCTCCGGCCTTCTCCCCCTGCCACTTGCTCTCCCAGCACCACACCCCCCGCTGCGCTTGTCTGTGCCACTGATGTGGTGAGGGTGTCCCCCCCTCTGTCCAACCCACCTTGCCTGTTCCCCATTCTCCTCCCCTGGAGGTAGGCACTGCAGTGGAGTCCACTACCGCCCTGTCTGACTTGGGCACTGCAGTGGCGGACCTGTCCACCCCATCTGCAGGGTCCACTGCAGTTGTGCCGGCACCCACGACATCTGTGTCATGCCCCCCAGTTGTGCCGGCACACACCATGTCAGACACCTCCACTGCAGTTGTCAGTGGCTCTCCAGCACCCACCACCCCTTCCCTGACTCCCCCTGGTGAGCCCTGATCCTGTCCCTGCGGTGCCTGGCCTGCCCCCCGGTTGCCCCTCCTAGTGGATTGTCCCTGGTATTGTGCAGGCATGCGTAGGGTGACATCTGCCAGTGTCACCCTGTTTGAACTTTGACAATGGACTGGCCATTGGCCTTTGCTCTTTTTCAGGACTTCGTTTGGCCTCAACACATATGCTGAATAAAGCAACTTTCTTTTCTCTAGTGCTCATGCTTCAGATGTACATGTTGTTGGTGCAGCTAACCATGCCCTTGCTGCAGTGATGGTGATATCTGGTCTCATGATTATGAAGTGTTACTGTGCAGGAACCCATGTGGTCCAGGGGGAATGTGTCCTATCATGTGGTGTATCCATGTCATCAATAGCAGCATCTGAGGGTGTCATGTGTTCAGTATTTGGCAATGGGTTTCCTACTTACATTGGCAATTTCATATCTGTGGCTTCCACCCCTGCACATCTGTTGTGCCTGCCATCGTTGCATTTGTCTACTTCCCTGACCGTGTTGCCATCTCCAGTGGACATGCAGGTTTGGGCATCAATGGGGAGGGACTCATCCGTGTAGTCAGTGCAACATTGCTATACAAGTGTGTTGGATCTGTGCT
Source organism: Calotriton arnoldi (assembly GCA_963921515.1). NCBI lineage: Eukaryota > Metazoa > Chordata > Amphibia > Caudata > Salamandridae > Calotriton > Calotriton arnoldi. The sequence goes on from CAWUFW010024173.1 coordinate 59,544, forward strand.
GATGATTCCGTTGGCACATCCATGACCAGGCTGATGTGATGGGAGCCCTCATTTGGTGCTAATTGTTGATTGTGTGACCAAGTGCTCAGCTGACATGATGGGGCCCTACTGAGGCAACATATGGCACAGCTTTCCTCACACAGGAGTGGAGTCCCCTCATGGCAGTGTGTACACGTGTGACATTGCCTGCGCCCAAGGTGTGTGTTGTATGTGCATGTCTGTGTGTTCACTTCCATTCATCTGCGCATGCTGTGATCCCTAGTGTTGTACCTGTTTGTGATGCTTGCTGACTTGAGCTATGTTCCCCCAAAGTCTTCTCCCTGTGTTCTCTGTGATGTGGGTGCATGGCACATTACTGGTCATCAGGGTGTCACCCATAGGTGTGTTTGCTGTCAGGGCAGAGTTTGTGTGCTGACGCAGATGGGTCACAGTCAGGTTTCCCTTTGGCACTTGTTGTTTGCCCCTGTCATGTGATTTCCAGTTTGTGTTATCTTTCAGTGATTGTGACACGTTGTGTGTGTGACTGCTGGCACTCCTTAGGGTCCGGGCTGCAATGTTGGTTGTTGTCTATGTGTGTTCTTTGTGGGTGACCTTGGCTTCTTCATTGGTGTGTGACTGTGGCTGGGATCCCATTGGTCGGTGTGGTATTGCCGTCATGTCCATGTACAGCGTAGTGTGCAGTGTGTCAGACATTCAGGAGTCTTGTTGAGTGTCCATGTGTGATGTGTTTCTACACCTTGGTTCCCACCCACCACCCTGGAATAGTCATGGGTGCATGTGCAATGTCACCAGTGCATGTGTACTTCACTGCTGCACATTGTTGGAGGTCGAGGGGTGTGGTCTTGAGTGTGTGCAGATGAGAGTCGTTGCCCAGCTAGTCCCCTGCCTCCATGTTGGCCTTGGCTTACTGGCCATGCTGATTGATTTGTGCTTGTGTAGGTGTGATGGTAGTTTGTTGCTCAGGACACCTGACTGTGGTTCACAGTGTGAACGACATTTAGCTTTGTCATCACAGTGGTATTTTTCTTCAGCCCAGGGTCACCACATTGTGGGGGCCCTGGGGGTGGTGCTGTGGTGTGTCTGTGACTTGCTGTGTCAGTTGTTGTTCCTACGTGCCTGTGTGACATGTGTGTTTTGTGCTCCCTCTCACCTGTCAATGCCTGCTTGCCCACATAGGGGATTTGGATCCATGAGTTACCTTAGTGTGGCAGTGTATGCACATCTGTATGATTGGTATTCAGCTCTCCTCATGTGTTGTGTTGTTGCCTGGGGACACTGGCACCCCCACCCCTCACCTGCTGTGTATGATGACAGTGTTGGTCTGCCTGTTTGTGTTTGTGCATCTGCACCACTGCATTGGCATATCTTGGGTGTGCCATTGGCTGTATGTTGTTTGGTGTGTTTCCCCTGCTGTCCCTGGGACTCCTAGGTCATCGGTCAGCACAGTGATCATGGTTTGTGTGTCCCATTGCTGCCATGGTATGGTATCTGTTCACCTCACATCTGCTGTCTCCACAGGGTATCTGCATTTGTGTGCCCATTGGTGCAAATATGTGGGTCTGCATTCTGATGGTCACTTCTGTCATTGTGTCATTGATGACTGTTGACGGTCTCAGCCCCCATGGGTGTTGTTTGTCTGCACATGGCCAAAGGAATGTCTCATTTGCACTGCAGTATTTGGCTCCCCCAATTTATGTTGCAATGGGACACATACACTACTTTGCCACAGATGAGTTTTTGGTTCTGTGACCAGGAATGATCCATGCAGTTTGGCAGTTGCAGCTCTTTCTTTGTCAACAATTACCTTTTGGTCACTGTGATGATGAGGGTGTAGACCCCATTGCCACAATGGTCAAAATGTGCTTCAGCTATGGACCCCACACTTCCCTTTTGGTCACTGTGATGATGGGGGTTTAGACCCCATTGCCACAATGGTCAAAATGTGCTTCAGCTATGGACCCCACACTTGCCTTTTGGTCACTGTGATGATGGGGGTTTAGACCCCATTGCCACAATGGTCAAAATGTGCTTCAGCTATGGACCCCACACTTGCCTTTTGGTCACTGTGATGATGGGGGTTTAGGCCCCATTGCCACAATGGTCATGGGCTGCTTGCATTGTGGGTGCCACACACATATATGTGTGGCACATGTGCTAGGGGGTCACATTGTATGTTCAATGTCATGTTCGGTGTTGTAGGCATTTGACACAGCCTGCTCACACGCTTGTCATGGTGGTGGGGGGATGTCTTAATCTTGCATTCCCTAGGTTGTGGTGTGCTTGTTGTGTCATGCATTGTCCATCCTATGAGTGGGGGTGGTAGTAGTGGTAGGCATCCAGCCCCCTGGCTAAGGGTGGTAGTAGTGGTAGGCATCCTGCCCCCCTGGCTAAGGGTGGTAGTAGTGGTAGGCATCCTGCCCCCCTGGTTGAGGGTGGTAGTAGTGGTAGGCATCCAGCCCCCCTGGCTAAGGGTGGTAGTAGTGGTGGGCATCCTGCCCCCTGGCTAAGGGTGGTAGTAGTGGTAGGCATCCTGCCCCCCTGGGTGAGGGTGGTAGTAGTGGTGGGCATCCTGCCCCCCTGGGTGAGGGTGGTAGTAGTGGTGGGCATCCTGCCCCCTGGCTAAGGGTGGTAGTAGAGGTAGGCATCCTGCCCCCTGGCTAAGGGTGGTAGTAGTGGTAGGCATCCTGCCCCCTGGCTAAGGGTGGTAGTAGTGGTAGGCATCCTGCCCCCCTGGTTGAGGGTGGTAGTAGTGGTAGGCATCCAGCCCCCCTGGCTAAGGGTGGTAGTAGTGGTGGGCATCCTGCCCCCCTGGCTAAGGGTGGTAGTAGTGGTAGGCATCCTGCCCCCCCTGGGTGAGGGTGGTAGTAGTGGTGGGCATCCTGCCCCCCTGGCTAAGGGTGGTAGTAGTGGTGGGCATCCTGCCCCCCTGGGTGAGGGTGGTAGTAGTGGTGGGCATCCTGCCCCCCTGGGTGAGGGTGGTAGTAGAGGTAGGCATCCTGCCCCCCTGGCTAAGGGTGGTAGTAGTGGTAGGCATCCTGCCCCCCTGGTTGAGGGTGGTAGTAGTGGTAGGCATCCAGCCCCCCTGGCTAAGGGTGGTAGTAGTGGTGGGCATCCTGCCCCCTGGCTAAGGGTGGTAGTAGTGGTAGGCATCCTGCCCCCTGGCTAAGGGTGGTAGTAGTGGTGGGCATCCTGCCCCCCTGGGTGAGGGTGGTAGTAGTGGTGGGCATCCTGCCCCCCTGGCTAAGGGTGGTAGTAGAGGTAGGCATCCTGCCCCCTGGCTAAGGGTGGTAGTAGTGGTAGGCATCCTGCCCCCTGGCTAAGGGTGGTAGTAGTGGTAGGCATCCTGCCCCCCTGGTTGAGGGTGGTAGTAGTGGTAGGCATCCAGCCCCCCTGGCTAAGGGTGGTAGTAGTGGTGGGCATCCTGCCCCCTGGCTAAGGGTGGTAGTAGTGGTAGGCATCCTGCCCCCCTGGGTGAGGGTGGTAGTAGTGGTGGGCATCCTGCCCCCTGGCTAAGGGTGGTAGTGGTGGTGGGCATCCTGCCCCCCTGGGTGAGGGTGGTAGTAGTGGTGGGCATCCTGCCCCCCTGGGTGAGGGTGGTAGTAGAGGTAGGCATCCTGCCCCCCTGGCTAAGGGTGGTAGTAGAGGTAGGCATCCTGCCCCCCTGGCTAAGGGTGGTAGTAGTGGTGGGCATCCTGCCCCCCTGGGTGAGGGTGGTAGTAGTGGTGGGCATCCTGCCCCCCTGGGTGAGGGTGGTAGTAGAGGTAGGCATCCTGCCCCCTGGCTAAGGGTGGTAGTAGAGGTAGGCATCCTGCCCCCCTGGCTAAGGGTGGTAGTAGTGGTGGGCATCCTGCCCCCCCTGGGTTAGGGTGGTAGTAGTGGTGGGCATCCGGCCCCCCCTGGGTGAGGGTGGTAGTAGAGGTAGGCATCCTGCCCCCTGGCTAAGGGTGGTAGTAGTGGTAGGCATCCTGCCCCCTGGCTAAGGGTGGTAGTAGTGGTAGGCATCCTGCCCCCCCTGGGTGAGGGTGGTAGTAGTGGTGGGCATCCTGCCCCCCCTGGGTGAGGGTGGTAGTAGTGGTGGGCATCCTGCCCCCCTGGCTAAGGGTGGTAGTAGTGGTGGGCATCCTGCCCCCCCTGGGTGAGGGTGGTAGTAGTGGTGGGCATCCTGCCCCCCTGGCTAAGGGTGGTAGTAGAGGTAGGCATCCTGCCCCCCTGGCTAAGGGTGGTAGTGGTGGTGGGCATCTGGCACCCCCCTGGCTAAGGGTGGTTGTGGTGGTTGGCATCCAGCCCCCCCTGGGTTGGGGTGGTGGCGCGCATTCAGGCCCCTGTGTGCATATGTGGCATTGGTGATGGGCATCCCGCCCCTATGGTGCTGCTGGTGTAAGTATATTCAGATTCCCAGTGTATGTGTGTGATGTGTCGTGTACGTGTTGTATGTGTTTTGTGGTTGGTGTCTGACTTACCTTCTGCGCCGTACGCGTCCGTGCCTGTTCCGGTAGTAGATGTAGAATATTGGTATGATCGGGACGAAGGGATTCATGGTTGGTTCGTGTCGTTCGTCCTTCTCGTTGCTTCGCGTCGTCCTCGTCGCTTGGCTTCGTCCTCGTCGCTTCGCTTCGTCCTCGTCGCTTCGCGTCGTCCTCGTCTGTGCTGTGTTCGTCTCGTAGCCGTGGATCGTGTTGTGGCGCGATTCGGAGCTTATGTGCGCCTCTCCCGGATGCTTTGACGTGCCGTGCGTAGCGACGGGTTCGGCGCGTACGGAAAGCGCATCGTACTTGTCCGGCCGGACGGGGCTGCATTTTCCCTTCCGTGCGACTCGATTCGGCGTTTCCGGATTCGCCTCGGTCGGAGAACAGGACCTGGTTTGGGTGAGTACGGCTCGGCCGGATTCTTTGCTGTTGTGCGCATCGTACTTGCTCGTTCGGTGTGCTGTACGGATCGGTCGGGAAACTGGCTTTCGCATGGCTTTTTTCCCGACCGAATAGTATTGGGTGCGCCTCCGACCGAGATCGGAATCG